>VYZX01031837.1:0-40970 GCA_013401335.1 Brachypteracias leptosomus
AGATATGCAAAGATTGTCATGTTTTATTTTAAGACACTGGAACTCTTAATATGCACATCAAAAAAAAAAANAACTCTTAATATGCACATAAAAAAAAAAAAAAATCCATTATTTGCACACGTGCTGTATAGATTTCACAGTATTTTAACCCAGCAGAATACCTGTTTCTTGCACTGTTACTGGGTCTCTCTTGCATTTTACTCCTGGTTTGTGAATTTTAGTCAAGTTGAGCAGTTGTGTGACTTGTGGCACATCTGTATTAAGCTGGCAGGGTCGAGGAATAACATCTGCAGGCTCACGAGGCACAGATGGAACACATGTATCTAGAATCAAAAGCCACAGGGTTTACTTCACTCAGATGACAACAGAATTAAATTGGACTTAGATCATTTCTTAGATTACATATATTTTAGTTCATATGCTTATAACAATTGAATAGAATACAGTCATTTGAAATACTGGCTGCAATTTTTCACTTTCAAGACAGTAGACACAAATTTTAGAATTATACTGTGTGTCTTTTTAGGCCAAAAAATGTGAATAAATTTAAACTAAGAAACATGCACTAATAGCTGGAATAGCCAGAGTAAATAAGCTTAATTTGGTAACTGAACAAGGCAAACAGAATGACAAACTATATTTTGTTAATTTTTATTACAACCCAGCCTTAATTCTAAGAAGGATATGTTGATTTTTAGACAAAATGAATATCTGAAAATGTATCAATATCAGTTGGACTGAAGCAGCAAACAGAGAAGTCCCTAATAAAGAATTTCACATGCTTTAATTCCAAACTTTGGACACCATTACACATTTATCATAAACTAAACAGCTGTCAACCTATTTATCCTTGTGACACCAGACACTCTTATTGTCTCTGGTGGTGTTTTGATAACCAATATAGATTGAGATTATGGAAGTTATTCTCTACAAAGAAAGGTATCTAGAGTCAGACATCCTGATGCAAATTAATTCCAAATTTTTAAGACCTGAATATAGTAATCTAATGAATCTTAGCCTCTTTTCCAAGGAGAAGAGCAGGAAAACAGAACCCCCAAACCAAACACATGAATTGAGATCCTAATAGAAAATTTCAAGTGTCCCATATTATACCTTCAGTAGTGGGACATATTTTCTCAATTTTTTCACCAAGCTAGTATATTATTTACCAGTGTAAGACAATAATTAGTGATTAAAAAAATCCCATAATTAGTAAGGAAACCAGCAATTAGGTATATATCAAGATTGTTGTGGGACAGAGAAGATGAATTCTTTCCTCTTCTATCTCAATGACCTCACACAGAAATAATCTCTTAGTATATGTGGTTTCTCCTTTCCACTTGCTATTTTAAGAATGCAAAATATACTGTATAATAATTGTATTTTTTTTAAAAATCACTACTGCCACCAAGGAGGTTTAAGCAAAGAATTGAACCCTTATTCCAAGCTGCAATGTCACTGCATTCAGTGGAGCTCAACTAACTGGTCTGATCGTCTGAGGGGAAAAAAAGCTTTATCAAGCCATGGTTGTTAAGTGAAAGTTCATAAAAACTCCTATTGTTTTGCTGTAACTGGGTATAAAGTACAGCTGTTTTAATGCAGCCAAACTTTTGAGCTGGAATGTAATTTTAAGACTTGCCTAGATAAGGAAATTCATAAGCAGACAGCAAACACTAATGCCCACCAGCTGTGTGATAATCATTGAATTGATAATCCAGCAATTAAAAGTGTAATATTTTACCATGCATACAGTTTATTAAAGCTGTCTACTCATTATGGTAACTACATGCTGGAATTTTGGAGCTCATTTAGAGCATTTACTCACATTTAAAACACTGTTCAGAATGGAAGAGAGAGAAAATAAAGGCACGGATGGAATTAAATTAAAGCCAGTGAGGCCTCTAACTGCAGTTTCTGCTGGGAATTTACCAGATTCTCTCTGTAGTTATTATTTTAATAATTTTTTTTTTCAAACTCACCTACAAAAAGAAGAGGAATAATCACAATGATCACACACTTTCCCTTATTGTTTCAATGTCTCCACTTACTTATTTACTATCCCTCCTTCAGAAACAAGAACCTTTTTTTTTCAGGTGTGTCCTTTAAAAGCCACAAAATGAAAATTCCAATGAAATTGAAGCTGAACTATACCTAGAGTTCCTCTACAATAAGAAAGTGCCAGCTGGGCTTTTTCAATTCCTCCTCTATTACTGCCAATATCAGCAATATCTCCCCCTTGGAAAAAGAAGGATTCAGGATGATGATGCTGGTTTGAACCTTTGAGCAATATCCTGCCCTATTACAACTATAATCTCTCATTTTTCAGCTCCCCAGCAGTAATACTTTCCCAATGAATAAGGACACATTAGGATAAATGGACTAAGGCTCACAGAGAGGTGTTTCTGAGAGTCTCACAGCTTTGGTACATAGAATACTGTGTTGTTACAGTATTATCTTGGATTATTTAAAGAAGAAATCTCTCATCAGCTGCTAATATTAAAAATTAAGAAAAAAAACTTAGCAGCATTTTCTGTTTGTTATGTATTTTTATTTCCTTTCAGACACTGTCTTCTTGGCCAAAACTGGATTTCTATTAGCATAAAATACCCTCATTAAAACAAGCTCTCTAATAAATCTTGCCAGAATTTCTTCAATAAAACACTTCTAGGAAAGTAAATGTTTCAAAGAGAGGAGTACACACATTTAGTCACCTAAAGTCCAAGGGTAGCAGATATAAAATGTTGTATTACCACTTGAACCCTCATGAAACCATGAACTCTTTCAAACTGCCAATGTGATGACTGAGAGGTTTGTGATTTTATGATATGAACAGTTATGATGAAGACAATATAGTAATTATAACACACCAACTTCCTCAGCTGTGTCTTGAGGCTTGGATTTTAAAGTGAAGATCTTCCTCAGCTTACAGTTAGCTGAAATAATAATCCCATCCAAAGACTGGAAGGCAGCTCCTCTGAATAGTTCACTGGTGAATGCTACCAAGTCAATACACAGATTGCACCACTAGAAAAGAGAAACAATACTCTTTAATAAACCCCAAACACTCAGCATTGCACAAGAGTATTAGTGTATAGTTCCCTATATATGAAGTCTCTGTGGAGTATTAGATTCTCCCAGGCTGTGATTCACAATGTACATTTTTATATTAAAAAAAGATATTGTTTTAAGTGCAAGTATAGCAATTATTTATACAAAAAAATCAGTATTTATAACCTAGTGACTGCCAGCTCAAGTGAGCTCTGTTACCTAACACATCCACAATACATTTTGCAGCTAACTTGTGAGAAAGTATATTTATTGAAGGTTTTCTGGGGTGAAAAAAAGATAAGTTATTCAATATTGCTTCATAAGTTAGTTACTGCAGCTTAAGTGCTCCAAAGGCTATAGCTGGAGATTCTTTTTCTGTCCAATAAGTGAAACTGTCAGAGCCATGTAAGAGATCTAATTACTGAAGGCAGCATATTCTCTCCCTTTAGCTAAAGCAATGATAAAAAAGCAGATAACCATTTAAAATGAGACATATGTATTCAGACAGACTAAGAAATACAGATCTACTCTTTAAGGTTGGTCAAGTGTTAAGGTTATTAAAATATTTTGCCATTATAACTGATCAGAGCATTTAGACAGATCTCTGATTAGTGTTTTATTATTTAAATTGAAATACATAAGTGAGGTTCATATTCTGATTGAATTTAACTTGGTGTACATTGCTGCATACTTTAATCCTGAAACATCTGTGCTAGCCTGACACCAGGATGAATTAATTGAAACTATATCAAAGAAAAGTAATTTCATTTCAGTGGATCTAGAATTGACAACAACTTCAGGGGTATGATCTGATGCATATTCATTTGGAAAAAAATCCAGCTACTTCTAGCAACAAAGGAGAAAACTTCTGAANGAGAGAAAATAAAAGCACGGATGGAATTAAATTAAAGCCAGTGAGGCCTCTAACTGCAGTTTCTGCTGGGAATTTACCAGATTCTCTCTGTAGTTATTATTTTAATAATTTTTTTTTTCAAACTCACCTACAAAAAGAAGAGGAATAATCACAATGATCACACACTTTCCCTTATTGTTTCAATGTCTCCACTTACTTATTTACTATCCCTCCTTCAGAAACAAGAACCTTTTTTTTTCAGGTGTGTCCTTTAAAAGCCACAAAATGAAAATTCCAATGAAATTGAAGCTGAACTATACCTAGAGTTCCTCTACAATAAGAAAGTGCCAGCTGGGCTTTTTCAATTCCTCCTCTATTACTGCCAATATCAGCAATATCTCCCCCTTGGAAAAAGAAGGATTCAGGATGATGATGCTGGTTTGAACCTTTGAGCAATATCCTGCCCTATTACAACTATAATCTCTCATTTTTCAGCTCCCCAGCAGTAATACTTTCCCAATGAATAAGGACACATTAGGATAAATGGACTAAGGCTCACAGAGAGGTGTTTCTGAGAGTCTCACAGCTTTGGTACATAGAATACTGTGTTGTTACAGTATTATCTTGGATTATTTAAAGAAGAAATCTCTCATCAGCTGCTAATATTAAAAATTAAGAAAAAAAACTTAGCAGCATTTTCTGTTTGTTATGTATTTTTATTTCCTTTCAGACACTGTCTTCTTGGCCAAAACTGGATTTCTATTAGCATAAAATACCCTCATTAAAACAAGCTCTCTATTTAATAAATCTTGCCAGAATTTCTTCAATAAAACACTTCTAGGAAAGTAAATGTTTCAAAGAGAGGAGTACACACATTTAGTCACCTAAAGTCCAAGGGTAGCAGATATAAAATGTTGTATTACCACTTGAACCCTCATGAAACCATGAACTCTTTCAAACTGCCAATGTGATGACTGAGAGGTTTGTGATTTTATGATATGAACAGTTATGATGAAGACAATATAGTAATTATAACACACCAACTTCCTCAGCTGTGTCTTGAGGCTTGGATTTTAAAGTGAAGATCTTCCTCAGCTTACAGTTAGCTGAAATAATAATCCCATCCAAAGACTGGAAGGCAGCTCCTCTGAATAGTTCACTGGTGAATGCTACCAAGTCAATACACAGATTGCACCACTAGAAAAGAGAAACAATACTCTTTAATAAACCCCAAACACTCAGCATTGCACAAGAGTATTAGTGTATAGTTCCCTATATATGAAGTCTCTGTGGAGTATTAGATTCTCCCAGGCTGTGATTCACAATGTACATTTTTATATTAAAAAAAGATATTGTTTTAAGTGCAAGTATAGCAATTATTTATACAAAAAAATCAGTATTTATAACCTAGTGACTGCCAGCTCAAGTGAGCTCTGTTACCTAACACATCCACAATACATTTTGCAGCTAACTTGTGAGAAAGTACATTTATTGAAGGTTTTCTGGGGTGAAAAAAAGATAAGTTATTCAATATTGCTTCATAAGTTAGTTACTGCAGCTTAAGTGCTCCAAAGGCTATAGCTGGAGATTCTTTTTCTGTCCAATAAGTGAAACTGTCAGAGCCATGTAAGAGATCTAATTACTGAAGGCAGCATATTCTCTCCCTTTAGCTAAAGCAATGATAAAAAAGCAGATAACCATTTAAAATGAGACATATGTATTCAGACAGACTAAGAAATACAGATCTACTCTTTAAGGTTGGTCAAGTGTTAAGGTTATTAAAATATTTTGCCATTATAACTGATCAGAGCATTTAGACAGATCTCTGATTAGTGTTTTATTATTTAAATTGAAATACATAAGTGAGGTTCATATTCTGATTGAATTTAACTTGGTGTACATTGCTGCATACTTTAATCCTGAAACATCTGTGCTAGCCTGACACCAGGATGAATTAATTGAAACTATATCAAAGAAAAGTAATTTCATTTCAGTGGATCTAGAATTGACAACAACTTCAGGGGTATGATCTGATGCATATTCATTTGGAAAAAAATCCAGCTACTTCTAGCAACAAAGGAGAAAACTTCTGAAATCTCAGATTATCAAAGCTGCCTTCACCTAGACTATTTTAAAAGTGAAAATTTCAGAGGTTTTTGTAAAAAACTCTCTCTTATGACTAGCCTTAAATCCACAGCTGCTTACTATACTGTTATCTAGTTCTCTTGGTGCATACTTACATTAAAAATATCTCAAATCTAGCTACTCTCCTCCCCAAATGATTTTCTAAAGCAGGATTTAAGACTCATATATACAGTAACCATCAGGTTTTGTATCCTGACAGCTATTACCACATGGTGTGGCTGGGCTTGGGAGAGGGGAACAGGGGAAAATGATGGTTATTGTTTCATTTTCTCCTGTTTGATGCATACATTGTTTGATACATGCCAGAATCTGGAAGAACCTGAAGCACCTGAAAGTAGCCATCAGCTACTTGGAGCTCCAGTGAATGTAATAAAAGGTCACTATTGGAGAAGATACACGTGAACAGAAGCACTATATAGAAGAAATTTCAGGGACAGAGACCTTTACAGAGGCTGAATAGACAGCAGAAGTGAAAGACAAACACATCACAAACAGCATTAATCTTGGAAAATGGGAGTGAACTCCTAATGTTAGCAGCAGGGTAGAAGAGTAGTAGTAGAACACCTCTCCTATGAAGATGGGCTAAGAGAATGGGGCTTGTTCAGCCTGCAGAAGAGAAGGCTCAGGGGAGACCTTCTTGCAGCCTTCCAGTATCTGCAGGGGGCTACAAGAAGGCTGGAGAGGGACTGTTCAAAGACCTCCAGTGATAGGATGAGGGGTGATGGGTTCAAACTGGAAGAGGGGAGATGTAGATTCGAAATGAGAAGGCAATTCTTTACTCTGAGGGTGGTGAGACACTGGCACAGGCTGCCCAGGGAGGTTGTGGATGCTCCATCCCTGGAGGTGTTCAAGGCCAGGCTGGATGAAGTCCTGGGCAGCCTGGTCTAGTGGGAGGTGTCCCTGCTGTGGTGGGGGGGTTGGAACTGGATGATCTTAGAAGGTCCCTTCCAACCTAAACCACTGACAGGTAATATGATTAAGCAGAGGGGACATACACATCTAGAATCAGCACAAACTGAATTTCAGCAGGTCTATCCACTCACATAAACCATTCCTGTGTTCACCCACAGCTCAAACCATGCTCCCAAGGTACTCACTGTTTTCCGCTTGACCATACACAGAGGGATTTTTGCATGCAAAGGGGTTACAGACAACTCCTTGTGGACTGTGGATAAATACAACCTTCTTTTAGTATTTCCCAAATCAGTTATCCTAGAAAAGAGAAAGCAGGAGAGAACAGATCAGACCTTTGCCAATTCAATAATCCAGTATCTTTGGGCAATCACAAACCAACTCTTCACATGCAGAACTTTTGTGTCAGTGACAGCAAACACAGAATTTAAGAATGGCTCCTTTTACAAGATGAATAATGAGATTTCTTTCTCAAATTCAAACTTGGTGGCTATATTCCTGCATATATAAAATCACTTTACATGCTAATGTTATTTCAACAGTCTACACTCTTCACTACATTTCCATAGCCCTTCAGACTATGAAAGAATTCAATTTGTACAGGCTGAGAACCCAGTAGCCTTTAATAATCACACTTGTGATTTGTCCTTTAAGTTTGTGTTATCTTGGGACACGTCGTCACTGCTAACTAGAAAAACATTATTTGCTTTCTTTTACTAAAACTGTCTCTGTCATTTTATGTAGACTCTTTGTCAGCTTAAAGATAGACACAAGACATTCTTTATCTACTTTATTTCCCAAGCACATATCTTCAAATGGGAATTATAATACAGAAGTTTATTGCTCACTATTCAGGTCATCCCACAATGACACCAGGGACACTGAATTTGAGCATTTCAAATAGATTCAGACCACAGCCATGATCACAAAGATTAGGTTTCTTTTAACTAATAAAAAGGGTCATTTTTGGTTTAGTTTCCTTCAAGTCTTGTGAATAGTTGTGCTGGTTTGGGCTGGGATGGAGTTAAATTTCTTCACAGTAGCTGGTATAGGTCTATATTTTAATATATATAATGTTGATAACAGATGTTTTCATTATTCCTGAGTAGCACCTGCACAGAGTCAAGCCCTTTTCTACTTGGTGAGGGGTCACAACTGGGACAGTTGACCCCAATGGACACTCCAGACCCTACAAGGTCATGTTCAGCATATAAAACTTGAGGAAAAAGGCAGAAAGGGGGAAGTTCAGAGTTATGTCTTCTCAAGTAACTGTTAAGCACCCCTGGAGATGGGTGAACACCTGGATGCAATGAGAATTCCAGGCACCTTAGTTGGCTGTGGTTGCACATGCAGCTTTTATTTATCTGTTAAACTGCCTTTATCTCAACCACAAGTTTTTGAACTTTTACCTTTGTGATTCTTTTCCCCATCCCTCTGCTGGGGGAGTGAGAGAAGCAGCTTTTTGTGGCTTAGCAGCCTTCTGGATTTAAACCACAACAGCAGCACAACTTTGATGTCCCCCAAGCAGTCCTACCTTATTATTCCAGAGAACAGATATGACTTAAAGACTGCAATCAGTATGGGGAAATAATGAATAATTTACCTATTATTTTTGAACAATCCTATTTTTAACAGATGGGTTTCCCTCTGTAATTAGCAGCCCCTCAAGAGAAGATGACAAATAATTACAATAAGCAACTTTCTGCCACCAGTTAGTGTTAAAAATAATGACTCCATCATATTGAAATGCTGGGTTTTACTTCAAAATTGTGAGAATACCCTGTAGAATTTTGTTACTGAAAATTACCTGTAGCTTAACTAATAGAATGACCCCTTAAATTTGCAGATAACTGCCCTGAAACATTCTAAGGTTTCCTCAGGTCATTTTAGGAGGACATTAATTCTCAAGCAAGTTACTTTAGATACTTTGGCAATCAAAGAGTTCAACTCAGGACACTACAAAATATACTGCAAGTATGTAAACATCAAAAGATTCTACTAGTACAGGCAATAAAAACACAGGAGTTTTCCCAGAGGCCATTAAGACCACGATGCAAAGTTCATCAGCCTTCCAGAACCTGTTGATTCTTTCCTCTCCCTTGCAGACAACCTGATCTTTAATCTATTCATCCTCAGAACTTGGGTGGGCAAATCAAAGTGGAAGAATCTCCTCTTGTAAATCACATGCATCTCAAAAGCAGAAATGTCACCATATGTAGGGGGAACATTATATCCTCACCACTGCTATCATTGGACATAGATTCCAGTATCAGCTCCACATACTTATGGATGGATGGATGAATGAATAATACCAGCAAATCCTTGAAAAGTGATTTCAGAAGAAGACCACAAAGTGTCTTAAAATGCTGGGGTTGATCTTACTTTTGAAGAAAGTTAAGCAAGATGTGAAATAATTCACCCAAGATCATCAGCATAGCTAAGCCTGTGCCCCAGATCAAGGCTTAGTTTCATCCATCACTTTGCTTCTCATGTATCTTTGGAGGAAAAAAAAAAAATCCTCTATGGATGTAGTTTTCAGAAACAGAAACTCTCCACTCTAAGTATTGATGTTCAGAAGTGCTAAGAAATTGAGGCACCAAAGAACTTCAGAGAATCAGGAGAGTGGTTGGTTGAAACTCCCCTAGATCTCCTGGTTATGTGCAGAGCTGAGCAACCAGGGAGTTGCAGTAACCTGAGTGCTGAAATAAAAATATGAATCCTGCTGAAACTCAAACTGCATCATTCTCAATGGGGAATGTTGCTTTAAATGAGGCTATGACAAAGCAATAGGAGTCTAGACTTAACTCATGCATATCTCCAAACAACTGGTGATAAAAACCTAAGTTGATGCTAAAATATTAGTTCAATATGTTTAAATTTTATTATTTATTTACATGAACAGTCTTATCTTTCTCCCTCCTGCAAAATCTTAGGTACCTTAGCTATAAAAAGGCCATTAGTAAACGTACAGCTCAGTTACATTCTGAAGTGCAACACTAAATGCATTCATTTAGATAAAAATACACACAGACTGCCACATAAGCCTAAAATAAGATGGGTTTTGTGATGGTATGCATGCTGTAAAAATGCAGTATACCTTAGATATATAGCTATAATCACACCCAAATATGTTTAAAATTTCAGTACATAAATAAATACCTACAAAGTATGTATATTCAGCATGCAAAAGCAGGTGAAATATTTGAAGAACAGGCAAAACTGGAGAAAAAACAGTTTAAAAATTCTGTAAAATAATTTCATAGGAGAAGAAAGATAATTATTTGAGAGTTGGTGTAACCTGCAGACCTTTCAGTCTTGGAAAATAAACATGATGAAACTTTGCTGAAATATTTCAGACAACAGGAATTAGAACATTAGAACTCTCACTTGTTAAATGATTCAAGAGAACTTGTGGTGATACTCAAGCCTTTTTTTTTTAATTAATGTGACCAAAAAGCACAACCTATGTTAACCTAGGAAGGCAAAACCCATCTGCAGCACACATCCTAATTTTCAAAGATGCATTTAAAAATTCCATATGGGAATTAATGTATTTTTATTATGTCTGTGCTTGAGTATTTATATCTAAGGGTCAGATATGTGATAGAAAAGTAATGAGACCAGGTTGAGAAAAATGAGGTAGTCAACAGCAAAATCAACCTCATTTATAATAATATTCCTGTGATCAGCAGGTGCATAGCTCTGCTAGCTATGGTCATTAACTGCATTCATTTCACACTTAACATCTACATTTGCAAACCATTTGAAAGTCAAATTACCTTCCAATTCAATTTTCAATTTTATTTTATATCTCCAACTTTGATTGACTATTCTCCCCACAATGGCAACTAGAGTGAGATTGCAAGTAAATGGTAGCAACTACCTAAGAGCCCAGATAAACTCATCTTCTCAGATCACCTATTCATTTTGCTTCTGTATGAATCATAATTTATAACCATTTGTTAATGTTCAGTTCAAGGCTTAAAATGAACTTAGAAAAAAAAAAATGCTGGACTGTTGAAGAGACACTTTGTTTATCAGGCTCACTTATTATTAAAATGAAAGTGTTTTTCTCCTCAGAAATGACTTCTCAAACATGAGAGCAGGTATGTTATTGATGTTGCCAAGCAAAGAGCAATTCCCAGACAATTATTTTTAATTAAAATCTCTTTGCATCCTTGTCAAAATCCAGATAGAATTCTCTGTTAAAGCTTAACTATGAGCATGTCAGTGTATTAGTACTTAGAAATTGTACTGTTATTTTCTCTCTAAAGTGTGTGCTTCAGCAACATTAGGTACCATCATCATCATCATCTCCACTTTAAAGGTCTGTACCCAAAGGCATAGCAATGGTCAGCTCATTTCCAAAGCTTACAGATTCCTAAAGTTTCCTTATTCAGGGGTAATCTACACTTCACAGATGTTTTATTTGATGTGCTACTTGTAAATTGGTCTCGTGGGAGATCCTGTGTTATTGAACTGGCTGCTTGATCATCTGAAATCCAGAGCACTGTATTCCACCCTCAGAAAACCAGACTTAGTTATCCTGAAAATCAATCAAATCTCTACAAAATAAGAGAGCAGGAAGCCTGAGATGGCACCTAGAGCTAGAAAACAAGTTGTGAAGAACCAGCTTTGTTTTTATATACTGGAAGTTTTTGTTGGTAATGTTTTTCTAGAAAGAATGAAGAAAAAAAAGCCAACACATTAAAGCTTCCTTAGACAGTATCCATAAAAAGGCAGCACAAGTGGCAGGGGCAAAAAGAGAATCAAAGCTGGGTGCTAAAACAGAAAAACTTTTCCCAAATTTGAGCACATAGGAAGAACTGGTGATTCTTGAGCCCTCCCTACAAGATATTGGCATATTTGCAATCAGTTCTCCAACTGAAAGAACGACCTGATATTTTCACTAATAAAGAATAATTTATCATGAAAGTTTCATTACTTTTAGAACTTCACGTTTCAAAAATCATTCTGGAAGTGGCTATTAATATTCCTAACACTCTAGGAACTTCTATGAATATTTTAACATCCTTGGTTGTTAGAATTTTGAAAAATAATTTTGAAATAAGCTCAACTTTCTCTTATTTTCAAGTATTTAGCAAGTTATATTTTAAAATATGTTACTCTGAAGCATGGCTAACTGCCAAATTGTTTGGAAAACTAGAATTCTAGAAAACAGTTTGATTTGTTCAGTACAAAGTACTCTAATGAGTATTAATATGTGGAAAGTTTTGTGTCTACTTCAAGAATCTGAACAAATTCCCCTTATAATGCAGTTATTCATGTCTGGAACTCATTTTGTTTATTGGCTGCTATTCTTTCCACTTTGTTTTTCTTTCCATGAATTTATCTGTTCTAAAAAGACAATCTGTCCTTTCATGCTTATAAAAACAAAGAGTTATGGTTGCACCTGCTGTATGTATCAGTTCTCTTAAGTATAGACATATTGCTCACATTTAAACCATTTATTCTAATTACTAAGAATAAGAAGTCTGCCCTATAAGACAAAACTATGTTTTCTTGCTAACACTGGATCATGCATTTACTTTATTTGGCTCGTGAAAACCCTGAATAACTCATTCTACCAAACTAACAGGGTTCAGCTGACTTCATGTTACTTAAATTGATCCACTGTCCAAAATATATCTAATTATACTTTTCTCTCTAAAGTCCTAGAAGACACTAATTTATACTGTAAGATCACTGAGACATCATCTAATACCATGTTAAGATTTACTCTACTCATTTAACAGCACATTATAGGTTAAAATAGATAAAATAGATAATAATTCCTATTTCTATCACTTCATCTATTTAGAAGTATCATACAAGGAGATTATGTAAGAAACCATCTTTGAACACTGAACTCAGGGAAGCAACAGCACAATCAATATTCTGCCCACCATCAAGCCAGAGATTCCTTTCAAAACATCTGAAAATGGCAGTCATGTGAAGCAAGAAGAACTTGTCTTCATTATTTACTGGATTATCATGAGTTTGCTAGAAGAAAATCCACTATTTCACAAGTCTTAAAGGAGTTTAGAGGTACATCAATAAGTTACAGTTATTTAATACAAAACTTTGTATTATATTTAATTTTTTAAAAAGTTTTATTAACTTCTGCACCAAGTGGGGAACAAGTGGGATTGTACTTTTTAGGCATATACATCTTTAAGTATTTCCCATCACTTTGAATGCATTGATAAACTTAGGTATTATCAGAATAAGCATGACTTAACTATAATGGAAGTAATGAAACAGTTAAAAGAATAGATGTTTAATTCAGCTAAAAGCATATGGGAATGTATTAAGTGAGATTACTTCACATAGACACAGAAATCACTGCACATAAGAGAAAGAAAATGAGGATTTGTATCAGGCCCTGGTAATACTAATTTAGAATCAGGGAAGTTGACAGAAAAAAGAAGTGAAAAATAAGTTACAACTACTTAAATATAGTAAATATAGTAATATAGGTATGTTTACATTATATATGTATTTTGCATTTGCTATATATTTAAATTTACAGAAGTATATAAGAATATTCTAGTAGTAAACACATATCTATTGTTAGAAGAGGGACACAGTAACAGTGGGAACAGGAAGCAGCAAGAAAAGATGAAGAAAATGTAAAGTATAGATATGAGCTCAAAAGAGAAAGGATAAAGAAAGGAGGGAGAGGTGGCAGAAAATTAGAACTCTCTGTTACAAAAAAAAGGACATGGTGAAAAAATAAAATGAATAGAAGAAAAGTGAAGAGATTCTTGTACCCAAGAGAACCAAACTCAGTATGACACTATAGAAAATCTGAATTCCTGTATCTGTCACTAAGTCTCTACCATCTGCCTACAAAAAATCTATGAGAAGCAAATCTCTGTACTTGTTTTCCATTTACTGCATGACATAACTTGTTTGTTTTGTCCCTTTTTTAGAAGTAATGCAGCAATTAAAACCAGAGGAGCAGAAAGTGTAACCAGAACTACACTCAGGAAATTAATCATAACCCAGAAAAGGCAGCATGATTTGACACACAAAGTAGCTCTTGGTGTTGCAGGAAATAAAATGAAGGGTAGTTTTAAAGTCAAGATACCTTAGTATCTAGGGAAAAAAAAAATTGAAATGAGGTAAGAAATAAAAATAACTAACATAACAGAAAATGTATAAAGACTGTGGCATGAAGAGAAATTAAGTAAGCTGCTTGAAACCTGCAGTTTTCTGGTCTATTCAACAATTACCACCTTTTCTGCCAAGTTTCTCACTTTAAATTCGTAATATGCTAGTATTTTCTCCACTGAGATCTTGATGCATAGTCAAAGCTGTCTCTGAAAGTAGTATTTTGAGCCCACTGTTCTCTCTCAAGTTTCCATGCTCCATGGAGAAGCAAAAATATTCTCTGGTGAAGATCTGTGCTAAATAAGTTAATTTATCCTTTGAAGGTTTTCTAAATGTTCAGACTCTAAAATCGTGTTATAAATTAAGCATACACAGAGGAATGTATCATGTTAGCAACATGATGTAGGTTATAAATGCCTCACAAACCACTGAGGAATAATGGATAAATAGAGGAATAAATACGACTTAATTCACACTAGCATATTCTTTGTTAAAATAACAAAATATTCCAAGGTTACTCTGCTTAAGTGAAGGTATAGAAGATAACAGATAATAGATAACTTCCCATTCCCACTATGTCCCTTCTAAAAAACAGCAAACCATCCTAATTTCATGAAATAAATTATTCACCTTATAATAAACATAGTTTCTTTATTGTATATCTGGAATGATACTTTCTCAGCATCTGATTTTGCCCTGAACCAAAGGACCCTGAAAGAGCTATTTATAAATCTCTTACAAATTTTGAGGAGACCCTCATGAGCCAGTATTTTCATGTTTGATAAATTCATGTCTCCAGATTTTTCACCATCTTCATTCATGATTTTCAGAGTTTTCTTCACAGGAATGTCAGTATTTAAAACAACAGCTTAATTCTTACTGACTTGATAAGTCACCCTGCTTTAATGCAAATTCCACCACCACAATTAATGACTACAATTGGGCATTTATTTTAATTATTCAAGGAAATTTTATGGATCTTACAGTAACTCAGTGGAGAAGTCTTGTCCTGATGGTACAAAGATCTGAAGGGTCAGAAATCGCTGGATCAGTCCCACTAGAAACAGGAAACCAAAAATTAAATACATGTGCTGTGTGTGTGCACAATTCACTATCAAGCATTTGAATTTCATCCCATACAGCCATGCTACTGCAACACTATTTCCCAAGGCTCACACAGCATATGAACAGGAGAAAAACATGAAGAAAACCAATTCAAGCTGCAATAAAAGTGTTGTTTGAAAAGTCCCATCTGTGGCTTTTGTGGAATTCTTGGGAAAAATCAAAGAAACTTTTTCTTACTTACAATTCTACATTGTGTTCAAAGACATCAAATATTCTATGGGAATTATAAAATGAAGTAATACTTTTCTATCAAGATTACCTTATAGTCATCTGAAACTCATGTGACTACATACACCTTATTAAACAACTTCAAAAAACCCTTGGGTAAAAACACAATCCAGATCTTAATGCTCAGTGGAGGCTTCTGAATTTTAGAATAGCAAAGGGGCTTAACTGAGGGAACACACAAGAAATCTTTCTGGACTCAGGTCCCTATCAAGAGAAAACAGATAGTACAAAACTGTCTGAATTGAACCATCTGTTGTTCTCTTCTTTATTTCATCAGGGAGGCTCTGAGCTGCCCCTCACTGACTTAAAACTCAACAGCAACATTAGCTCCTCTTTAGAAGAGCAGCAGTTCAGAACTTTCTTCTTTTCTGGGTCAAGTGACACTTTAAAATTTCAAATTATATTTGCATATATCATATCTTATATTTGATGAGTATTCAAACATTACAGTATACTTGACATAAATGAAATACTTGAGGTCCATACACCTTGAGAGGGGAAGACAGAATGGTAGCAGTTGGAAATTTAACAGAAGCACTAACTAAAGTAAATTTCCAACCAAATTGGTTTTAGTAGAATAACTTATTCTTAGCACAACACCAATTCTCAGTCCTCATGTTAGGCTGCAATAGTTGATTGTAACATTGGCCATAAACAAATTCATGTTGGATTTCTTAGAAAGATACATTAGACTAATATTTATTATACTGAATATATATATATGAATTAGACTTATAACAGTAAATCTCTTGTATAAAAATCAGATTAATCTTCAAGGTCTTAATGTATCCCCAGCCTATACAATTTCTTACTTTTTGTGTTTGTTTAGAAAAAACTATCTTGCAATTATATCCCCTGCATGAGAAGTTTACTAGCAGATTCCTGTTTCTTTTTACTAAAATCACCTCAATTTTTCTTCAAAACCAACGAGTTACTTCTAAACCAGCTCAAGTCCTTACTACAAGCCTTATAAAGCACAATACCCTGCAGGGGAGTTTAAGGTGTAAGTTATGCTGATTGCTGTATGCCCCAAGAAACAGACTCCTTGGATTCTGGTTTATTCTGTTGCAAGCAGTAGAAAGTCTTTGACTTACACCTTAAGTAAGGGAGAATAATGTAAGTTTTACAATGTAAGACAGATTTAATCATCAGAACAACATCACAAACACTTAATTCTTTGATACCTACAAGTCTGTCGAGTTTCTTTTGGTAGCTGCATTTTGTTCTGGCTGCTTCCTTCAAGTACAAAAACAAAGCCTTTGACTTCTTTATCATATTCCTACAAAATGGAACAATAAAGAAACATAAGCATCCCAAGAGAATTCTTCATGCTACTAACATGCAAATGTACTTTTTTTTATATCACAAATAGCAGAGAATTGCAAGTATGAGAGTGGTTGTAATAGGATGGCAATAATATCATCCAACAAATAATGCTGACAAACAGGACTCATGATACAATGGGCCCAACTCAACCCATTAGTTATCAGAAGAGCAAAATTACTTTCTAAATATTTGAACTATAAAATTGTGCTGCAACCAACCTAGTCTGCAAGCAGGTATAAAGAATTTAAGTACTCATTTGTATAAAGAACTTATTTTAGTAGTCATTTAGTCTGTCATAATGACAGAACTCTAAGTGACAACTCCACTGGCAGGCCAAAGACCTCATTACCTTCTAATTTTAAGCTTCATTCACATTTTTCTGGTTTACAGTCTAGGCTTTATAAGTTTCTTTAAGAACTTACTTTCTTTACAGCTGATGGATTGCCCAAAATCTTCCATTTTGCTCCTGGATTCTTGCCTTGAGCACTGAATATTTCAACAAATGGGCCACCCTATAATAAAAGGGTTGAAGGATACATCATCCAGCCAAACATTCAGCACCAAATCATCAATGGTCAAGATGAGGGCATGAGGACAACCCCTCCTCACATCAGGCTGTTACCACAGTCAATATTAGCAATCAGAGCAAAATATTAATAACAGCTTCCAGACTACTACAATATAGCAACTCATATAGTCAATATTTGGCTTTACTAGAGGGTCAGAATATAAAATTGAAGGAATACCATAAAATAGTTTAAATTATTTTATTTCTAGCATCATTCTCTAAACCCACAAATTACTGTAAAAACATAATGAGGATAATAAGGTTTGCAAATGATGTGACTTGTGTTGCCACAACTGTGCTGGACCAAGATAATAAACCAACCCCTCTTTTCTGGCTATACCTTAAGAGCTGGGTTTGCTTCCATGACTGGGTGGGAATGGATGATGTGCCTTCCCTGCCCCACAAGGGTAAAGACAGACAAAAGGCCACTGGTGACACCACTCTGGTGTCCATTCTACATCCAACAGCACCAGCAGCTCCCCACTATTTAATAACGTTTATATGAAAACATTGAATAATGAGGCATTCCAAAACACTTCTGTATTTCAACCTTTTGCTGCCCAGAGTAAGTAATTTTAATTGAGTTCTCTGAGGGAAAAGGAAAGAGGGTGAAAAATAAAACTGTTTATTTTACCTGATACTGATTTTTGAACATTTTCCAGCTTTCACAGGCACAAAATAATTTCAGCTTCTCAATCAGTAAAGACACAGACTGCACTGAAAAAAACAAACTCAAAAAACTTTATATAGGATTTGACAAGAAACAATCCTATAAAGAAACTCCCAACCATATTTTTCAAGATATGAATACTATTATGAAACATTTTTCATGAGTACAGAATGTAAATCAACTGCATCAGAGCACTACCACAAAGATACTAATATAAAAAAAAAATAATAATATTGACACTGCCTTGGAAAATGTTCTCTTCATGCATCACATACTCAGAGCTGCCTTTCCTTATATTTCAAGAAAAACTGATGATTTTATGCCAGCCCTTATTTTTAACAAGGAAGGCTTTCTCATGCTTTAAAAATAATTTTTAATACACTCTTTTTTTATTATTCTTTGTTATCAAGTGCCCACTGGAAAACATTAAACTCCATTAAAGAGAAGCTTAACATTGAATACAGAAAAAGAGAAACATATGGAACAGCTGCAATAGAAACCACTCCATCCAGAGAGATTTGGCAGAGGCTTCTGAGACCAATTATCTTCTTTCACATTCAGCATTCTTCTTTGAGGATGATTAGTGTAAGACTCAAATCAAGCACTGGAGTTATGTGAGGACTGAGAAAGTCAATGTGAATTAAGAGATGTCTGCAGGTGGAGAATCAGAGGAGTAGAAAGTGAAGGGATTGATGCTGGAAGCCTCCCACATCCCTCTTTGATCATGCTGAGTGTCTGTAGCTTCACCTGAAGCCAACAGAAAGTAAAGGGGCTCTGAACATAAAAGGTAACTGTCAATCTCCACAGACAAGCAGAACTAGTCACAGGAGACAATAAGCACCCAAACTGGGAGAGCTCAAAGTGCTCATGAGGTAAATCCTTTCACAAGCATGTCACTCATTTATTTCATATATATATATAGTTTATGCTCATTCAGGCACAGTCCACTTAAAGAATTCAATTATTTTTAATTAATGTTGGGTTTTTTTGGAGGCTAAACCAAATTTCTTACCAGATAAAACCAATATGCTGAGCAGGAGAATGTAAATATAGCTTCTCATAAAGAACAGCTTAGTTGGCATGACCAGAAAGTGAGAGAAAATTGTAAAAAATTCTATAGTAAGATATGCAAGTAAGACTTAAAATCTCCTTATAGTAAGACTGCAAGTGAACTAGAAATTCAGTAACAATATACATGGGTTCATATAGAATATACACGTTTAAATGATTAGATCAGCATTCTGTTTTAAAAAATAATCATTGATTTAGGAAAGTGTGATTCAATTGGTTGGTGATTAACCACAATTATTTAAAAATAACAGTTGCTGATTAAAGACTTGAAGTTGCCTGTAAATAAAATAAAAATGAAAAAAAGTATCAGATGTTAGAAAGTTATCCCATGCTGCTGCCAGAAATCTTAGTTGATTTTAGGCGTTTTGATTATAAGGAAAATGAAATTTAGAAACCATGGCATTTGTAACAGGCCTATCAAACCCCATCATTAGTATTTTATTCGTATTACTTTAATACTGCCACAGCATATCTAACATATCAGTTGAATTATTTTGCCTTTTAGACCATTTTCTATACAAATTCCCCACTTCATCTGGCAGAATTGTTGTTTTTAAGAACGACTCTATTAATTGCTATATTGAACACTTCTAAATTACAAACTGGGCATTTTAGAAATGCTTTTTAAGGAAAGCACTTCTAAACCAAAGTGTACTATTTCTTCCTTCTGTATATATTCACTTTATATACAGAGCAATTGTTTTGGAAACCACCTTTTTTGAGTTTTTTTGTCTGCAGCTTTATAGTTGCTATTATCTACAGCCTTTAAACAAGGCAGAACTACTCCAAATTGCACTATTTGTGTCTTAGTGGCACTGTGGAACTAATCTCTGGCTGACCCACTGTTTTAATTCACTTTGCCAGAGGTAAATGTGAAGGACTGGCAGTGTAGAAGAGGCAGAAATCATACAGTAATACACTCACTGTACCATAAGAGGGTAACTCACAGGATGAGGCACTTGTCCTTCTAGGATCTCACCATCCTCCAGATTTCACTTATTCTTATTGTTAATTGAGAATAAATTAATTGAGAATAAATGTCAGCAATCCTGAGTCACTGTATGAGAAGTATAAAGCTCTGAGAGTGAAAAGACTAAATCATCTCTGTCAGACTACACCAAATACTCTGGTCAGAAGTCTTCTACTGACTATAATCATACTATATATTCTGGAACAAATGTGTAGAATGTAGAGGCCAAGCTGAAGTCTTCTACTGACTATAATCATACTATATATTCTGGAGCAAATATGTAGCATGTAGAGGCCAAGTTGCACCTTCATGACCACAGCACCTTTCAGGATGACAAAGTTAAAGCTACTCAGCAGCTACAGTATTTGCAGACACTGCTGGAGTCACAACTACACACAAGACATAAAAACTAATACTTGGGGTTTGTCTCTGTTTTCTCCTAAAGTACACTTGGGTTTAATAAGATCCAGGCCTCTAATGGTAAATCACACAGAGCTTTGAAGGAAGATGCAAATGGGTGTGCACAGAGTGCAAGTGGAAGCCCTCTTGATATATTAACTTGGGTTCAATACCATGCTAATACACTTTGCCTCTCACTAGTGCTTATTAGCTTTGGCTTGACACCACTAATTTATCTCCACACTGGATTGTATGTGCTCAGTTGGCTCTGCAAGAACATATGTGCACTGGTAAAGCACCATGAAGACACACACCTATATCACAAAAAGCTTCTGCTACTAATTAATTCCTCAATTTAAGAGGAAGCCTNTCTGTAGCTTCACCTGAAGCCAACAGCAAGTAAAGGGGCTCTGAACATAAAAGGTAACTGTCAATCTCCACAGACAAGCAGAACTAGTCACAGGAGACAATAAGCACCCAAACTGGGAGAGCTCAAAGTGCTCATGAGGTAAATCCTTTCACAAGCATGTCACTCATTTATTTCATATATATATATAGTTTATGCTCATTCAGGCACAGTCCACTTAAAGAATTCAATTATTTTTAATTAATGTTGGGTTTTTTTGGAGGCTAAACCAAATTTCTTACCAGATAAAACCAATATGCTGAGCAGGAGAATGTAAATATAGCTTCTCATAAAGAACAGCTTAGTTGGCATGACCAGAAAGTGAGAGAAAATTGTAAAAAATTCTATAGTAAGATATGCAAGTAAGACTTAAAATCTCCTTATAGTAAGACTGCAAGTGAACTAGAAATTCAGTAACAATATACATGGGTTCATATAGAATATACACGTTTAAATGATTAGATCAGCATTCTGTTTTAAAAAATAATCATTGATTTAGGAAAGTGTGATTCAATTGGTTGGTGATTAACCACAATTATTTAAAAATAACAGTTGCTGATTAAAGACTTGAAGTTGCCTGTAAATAAAATAAAAATGAAAAAAAGTATCAGATGTTAGAAAGTTATCCCATGCTGCTGCCAGAAATCTTAGTTGATTTTAGGCGTTTTGATTATAAGGAAAATGAAATTTAGAAACCATGGCATTTGTAACAGGCCTATCAAACCCCATCATTAGTATTTTATTCGTATTACTTTAATACTGCCACAGCATATCTAACATATCAGTTGAATTATTTTGCCTTTTAGACCATTTTCTATACAAATTCCCCACTTCATCTGGCAGAATTGTTGTTTTTAAGAACGACTCTATTAATTGCTATATTGAACACTTCTAAATTACAAACTGGGCATTTTAGAAATGCTTTTTAAGGAAAGCACTTCTAAACCAAAGTGTACTATTTCTTCCTTCTGTATATATTCACTTTATATACAGAGCAATTGTTTTGGAAACCACCTTTTTTGAGTTTTTTTGTCTGCAGCTCTATCTTTGCTATTATCTACAGCCTTTAAACAAGGCAGAACTACTCCAAATTGCACTATTTGTGTCTTAGTGGCACTGTGGAACTAATCTCTGGCTGACCCACTGTTTTAATTCACTTTGCCAGAGGTAAATGTGAAGGACTGGCAGTGTAGAAGAGGCAGAAATCATACAGTAATACACTCACTGTACCATAAGAGGGTAACTCACAGGATGAGGCACTTGTCCTTCTAGGATCTCACCATCCTCCAGATTTCACTTATTCTTATTGTTAATTGAGAATAAATTAATTGAGAATAAATGTCAGCAATCCTGAGTCACTGTATGAGAAGTATAAAGCTCTGAGAGTGAAAAGACTAAATCATCTCTGTCAGACTACACCAAATACTCTGGTCAGAAGTCTTCTACTGACTATAATCATACTATATATTCTGGAACAAATGTGTAGAATGTAGAGGCCAAGCTGAAGTCTTCTACTGACTATAATCATACTATATATTCTGGAGCAAATATGTAGCATGTAGAGGCCAAGTTGCACCTTCATGACCACAGCACCTTTCAGGATGACAAAGTTAAAGCTACTCAGCAGCTACAGTATTTGCAGACACTGCTGGAGTCACAACTACACACAAGACATAAAAACTAATACTTGGGGTTTGTCTCTGTTTTCTCCTAAAGTACACTTGGGTTTAATAAGATCCAGGCCTCTAATGGTAAATCACACAGAGCTTTGAAGGAAGATGCAAATGGGTGTGCACAGAGTGCAAGTGGAAGCCCTCTTGATATATTAACTTGGGTTCAATACCATGCTAATACACTTTGCCTCTCACTAGTGCTTATTAGCTTTGGCTTGACACCACTAATTTATCTCCACACTGGATTGTATGTGCTCAGTTGGCTCTGCAAGAACATATGTGCACTGGTAAAGCACCATGAAGACACACACCTATATCACAAAAAGCTTCTGCTACTAATTAATTCCTCAATTTAAGAGGAAGCCTGTGTCTGAACTGAGAAGTTCTCATTCAAATAATGCTTAAGGTAGAAAAGAATCATCAAATAATTAAGGACTTCCATAATGGATCATAGATAGGGCAGAGATATATATGGAGAGATAACATCTAGAAAAGTTTGTGGTCGTAAAAGAAGTACAAACATGTGGGATCAGGAACAGTTACTGAAGGACTAGAAATCTCATATCATCACTAGAAGTATTTGCACTTCAAATTGTCTAATAAAGTTCACTAATATGGCTTAAAATTCATCACCAATGCAATTGTTCTTGCAGCTGACACAGGTTATTTACTAATTTACAGAACATAGTTTATACAAACTCAGACAAGATGATCCTTGTAACTCTCAAAAATCACAACAAGAGGCTCATGCCAACTTTAGTGAAAGACAAACTAAACCCAAAGTTTGTCGACGTTTGTATTGGGACAACTCATTCCTACTACAAAGTTGATTACTGTAAACACACAAGTGAAATGTCAGTTTTTCCACCGAGGGAAGAAACACTGCAAATGACACTATAAAACATTTTCACTCTTATATTGTTACTTGTAACTTCCCAATTTCCATTAAGTTACTACAAATGAAGACTAGAAATTACCTTTGCTATTAAGATTGGTAGCTAATAAAAACATCAAGTGAATGACATTTTTGCCATGTAATTACTGAGATAATATTAAGAGGTGCTTTCATTACGCATCATGTATTATTGTCTTTAGTTATTGTAACCTATACTTAAAACCAAAGGAGAATGATTTGGACAATTCACAGTTGAAATATTTTCTCCCTTTTCATCTTTCCTCCTCCAAGCCTCTCCAGAAGTTCTAAAAATCAGGAGTGCTTAAAATCCTGAGGGGCTATTTTTGAAAAATCAACAGCGTCTCGAAATGTAAGTCCTCAATTTCTTGCATATTTGTCAAATAAATAGATATTATATGACACTTTTATAGAATGCCATAAAGTAGCAGTCCTCATTTTTTCAGTCACAGATCAAGCTTATTTTTTATTGCCCTGAACCATATAGTCTAGTACATCTGTCCAACTGGAAATACAGGCTTAAAGTGTCAGTCAATGACAAAGCATCAAGAAAACAGTTTATAAAGTCAAGTGACAATGAAAGATATTTATCTTTGTAAGATTAGATTCCTACCAGGATTTACCTTGTGAGGTCTTGATTTGTGTGCACTGAGTTCAATCATTAGTTTCAGAATGTTTCCTACACCAAAAATAAAGCAGCAGCAGTTCCAAGGGGCCTCTAATCCTTCCATTCACACAAACCACTCAGAAATATCTCTGTCCTATGCCTGCCCTGACACCTTTTTCTGGTATATTTCTTCTTCAAGCTCCAATGTTTCACATTGGTATATTTCAATAATATTTTGTTTGTGTAGTCTCACCATTCAAACAATTTGGTGCCTGGTAAGTTACAAGCAACAGAGTATTTTACAAACAGCAAATGCAAGCAGACCTTCATGCTTCTTTAAATTAATATTATTCTAACTCAAGTGAGACAGGGATGGGCAGAGTCATGCAGTTCTAAAAACCTTTGTAGTTATGGTTAAAAGGAACTATTGACAAACACACAAATCCATGTTTCTGATCAACATCCCAGCCTTGAAAAGCTGTTTATTTAAGATTTTTTCTATCGCAAAGTCAACAACACGAAGAAAACTAAAGTGAATGCACACCTACGACTAATTTGCATTGAAAAATGACACAAATACCCTATTTTTGGCAGGGAACAGAGGCTCAGACCCAAGCCTGTTAATACATATAACTCCCCATCATGGGCCTAAAGCCAGGGCTGATTTATGGCAGGCAGGGACAGAGCAGAGAAAGCCGTTTATCACTGCTGAAGGCTTTTACTATCTCCCAGACAAATGAATCCCACGTATTGAATATTTAAAGCGAGGTTTGTAACACCGCTATATATTTTCTCCAAACGCGAGTTAACATAATAAATGGGCAGAAGGACCATTAATAAACTACAGCAACGCTACTGGTGTTCCTAGGTGAAAGGCAGCCCTGCAGCCTTTACACACGACTCGGAGGACTACGAAGAAGAAAAAAAACTACAATCAAGCTTTCCACCTTCATAACAATTCGATCATAAACCGCTTGGGCACAAAGCTCACGGTTCCAGCACCGGCGCTCCCCGCAGACGCGTTTCCCAGCGCCACTGCAGCGCCGCGGCCACGTACCCCAGCGCCGGGCCGGTCCCCCCCACCGCCGAGGCTCCCCCGGCCGGGGCTCGGCACTGAGGCTGCTCGGCCCGGAGAGCTCACCCGACCGAGTGGGGCCGGCACCACGGCCGCACCTGCGGAGGGGGCGGGCCCAGGAGGCGGGGGCGGGGCCAGGCCTGAGAGCCGTTTAAAATGGCGACGGGCGGGGCGGGGCTGGGTCGGGCAGTCACGAGCGGCGGCCGTTAGCAGCTGTCACGAGGTTCGAGCGGCGGCCGTTAACGGCTGTTCCCGGGATCTACCGGCGGCAGCGTGAGGGGTTGTTGGTGTCTCAGTCTGCCTCCCGGCCTCCCTGGCCCTCACCGAGTGACTAACAGCTGGCTAAAGGTGGTACGGAGGCTGTGCTGGCCCCACAGGGGTCCCTCAGGGCCCCCACGCTGGAGGGTGGCCCTGTGAAGTGTTGCTGTGTCCTCCAGGGCATGTGGAGGTGCCTCAAGTGTAAAGAACTCAACTCCTGAGACACGTTTGCCGTTTATTCTTTAAAGTTTCCTTGTGTAAAGTGGTGGTTTGGGGTTTTTTTATTCTGAGAAGGATGTAGGAAGCTATGAGTCAGAGCAGCCACATCAAAGCCCTTGATTTCTGAGGTATTAGAATGGACTGGCAGGTCTGGCAGCTTTCTCTAAGAAGTGAGAAGGACAGCCCCATTACTCTAACATCCCTGTCAAGAATAAGCAAACACCTCTTGAAGGCTTCAAAAAACCTCTGGGAAAGAGGTCACGGGGAACCAGTTTGATCCTGGGATTTATACTGAGATATTAGTCAAAGAAGATCTTTCCTTGAAGTGGGAACTTGTTTGATCACAGCATTTCTTCATGAAACTTTGTAGCCTTTTCACAAGAAAGCCATTGAGTATTTTTTTCTTCCTCAAAGTGCATTTTAATGTTTCTACAAATTATTAAGAACCCTACAACCCATCACAGCTTGATGAAATACATGGACTGAAAGTGCTGAGCCATCAATGGGTCCTGCTGCCTCTTGACCCACCATCATCACCCTGTTCACCTTCCTTGCTTTGGCTCCTGAAAGGTACTGTCCTGTTTTTTCAAGGAAAATAATGTGTTAAATCAATTATAAGAGTTATTTAACTTTCTCTTTTTACCTCGGGATTTTCGAAGAAATCACATCCCAGTGTAGTTTTATCATACACTGGATTACACTGATTAGAGTTCTTGGGCACTGGAGATAAGGAAAACAACACTAAAACTGAGCTACAGGTTGTTAAATAAAAGCAGTTAATAGAACAAGGACAAAAGAGAGATGGTGATAGCAAAAGAAAGGTCAAAAAGCTATTGGGGAGTTCTGTAGCCAACAGAAACTACACAGTTTTCATTATATATGGTTTAACCTGAAGTCATCTTGAAATTCAGTACACCTAACTCTGTATCTAAAAAGCCTGAATCCTTTGCCACAGGAGTTATGCTAAGGCCTGAGGAGCTAAGAAATTCCAGTTAAAAACTGAGATTCAGGCTGAAGATCCTGAAGTTATTAAGGTAGATGAAGTAATGTGTGGCTGTGTGAGTTCCCCTTGCCAGCTGCTGGTGCTTTTATACTGTGGGGAATCTTTTTCCTCCTGTTTCTTTCAATATTACAGAAAATCCCCCATCATTTGTTGTGGATACTATGACTCAAAAATTACAGGTAATGTAAAACTAGCAAGGATCCTTGTTTCCTCAAATTTGGCCCATCTATGTCCTGTCATGCTTCCAAGGTCTGGTTTGAAATTTTGGTAATGTGGGAAACACTGTCAAAGTAATGATCAGACAATCAAGATGTTTGTTATACTGACTTCTTTAAGGTTATACCTGTGGATCAGCTGCTGTTGGTACCTGAGCTGCTGGGTTATGTGGTTTTCTTTGGCTAAACATTTTAGGTACATCTCCTAAAGCCCTGGAGAGGTATGATGTGTATTCAGCAAGTGCTTGGGTAATAATTTGGGGAACACTGTGAGAACTCATATATGTTGATTTTCTAATACAACCTTTCTATGTTCTGAAATTAACCCTTTACATGCAAAACCATATTTCAGTGAGGAGATTTTTAATGTATCTTGGAGTAGGAAATTGAAACATATGGACATCCCTTCTCCTCATAAATAACCTAAGCACAAGGTGTGGTTAGATCTTCTCTCTTAAATTAAAATACCAAGATGCTAGTGGTGTCATGCTGGGATTGGAATTGATTTAATTTAGGAGAGTATTCAATGTTTACTAGGTATTTGATGTGTGATATTAAATCCAGCCATTTTTAAAGGACCCCTGCTGACACAGCTTGGGTTTATATGCTGTAATTTCCTTCATCTGTTCCTGCCTTTGCCTTTACACACTGTTGCTTGGAGCACTTGGAGCAGCCTGCCAGTTGATATATGGCAAGTGGCCTCTGTTCCCTTCTGGTTAAAGCTGCATTTCAGCTCTAATGACCACTTGCCAGTCTGCTCTGTGTTGTATTGCTCTGAATTGGTTTGGTTTATGCCTTTTTTAGCCTGTCAGTTTATGTAGCCTGGAAATCTCTTGTCTTTCTAGTTCATACAGTGTTTTCTAAAATACCATGTTATGTTTTGAGAGCTTTATAAATTATAAATATTTATTATTCTATGCAAGAAGACACCTATGACATTTTCTGTAGATTCTTCTTGCCATTCTTGACTTCCAGGGAAGGCAGACCTGGTGTGCCTTGCTGTCTGCTTAGCCTTCACTTGGTAACAGCTGCCATGGAGCTGAGGCATATTTGCCCCAGTGCCAGGCCAATCTTAACTCCTTTGAGCATTCTTCCTCAGCCAGTGACCTTCCTGTGAGGGTGTTTGCCAAGATTATGTCATGCTGGGTAATTTAACTACATGGTCACCATTGTATCCACTAGCATTTGTTGAAAATTTTCCAGCAGAATGCTTCCTCCTTCAGCCATGTGTATGAACTCTGAATTTTGCCTCATTTTTATTTGTACCTTGGTCTTCTGATACAAATACTGTTCAAATAAGTAACATAGTGGAAGTAATTAGTTATCCTAGCTGTCTATTTGATCTAGAATAGAATAATTTCTCTGAGAGGTGCATATAATCTCTTCATCAGCTTAAGGCTTTTCTTTCAGAAGGATGAAGTAACACCTTTGATTCAGAAAACAGCAATTTGGAGAAGACAGTTCTTGGGTAAATATGTAGATATTAAGAATCAGTTCACAACTTATTTTCCTAAGCCCCACAAATACTTCATCAGTAGAGATTCTGGAAGAATCCTTGTTTGAGGATTGTGGATAGTTACAAAAATAACAGAGTTGGGCCAATTCCTGTGGTGTGTACTTCCAAGATTAGATTTCTGTCAAGTTTCCTCTCATTGCTATGAAATCTTGTGGCTCAAACTTGGAAGGGGACTCCAGGGAGGGCAATGCTCAAAGGAAGTGCAGCTGCAGTAGGGATGGAAGAATTCCTTAGCATTCCTTTTGCATCTGTCTTTTCTTTACACCACACTGGACAGTGCTGAGATAAATGTAAGGACATTACTATCCCACTATCACCAGGCTAATTCTGTTCATGAAGCATGCAAAAAAATCTTATTCTTTCTGTGAAATAAATGCATTGAGTGTTCAGGCAGTAATGCTGGAAACTGGAAAATTGGCTTTATAGGAGCCCACCCATGTGATTGGCCAAATTTCAGATCAGAGCAGACATTTAAACCCTGAAAATCATGAAGATGTATTTGATGAGAATGCCTAATGAGTTAGCCACTATTCTTGGGTGTAGACAGCCAGCACAGAGCTAAAAAGAGTATTAATTTGCTCCTCTTGTTTGGTTTAATATGGGGCAAGTGGTATCTATTTACAGATAAAATAAATGTGATAACATCTGAAAAAAGGCAGTAAATTTCTTTAACTGAAAGGCCCACCAGCTTTATGCCTTTCATTCCTTTAGAGTGGTTCATTAAAGTTACAGAATAACAATGAAAGTGTGCAGGAAAAGTGAAAACCTGCCATGGTTTGATAGAAAATTGATCTGTGTTTAAATTTGGCAAATTATATTGAAGTGAAAAAAAGTTCTCTTTGCAGCTGCTGTTGTGCTTTATGGCAATTATAGTCGTCAAACACCCCAAACTTTGTTGTTTTGTTTCAGCTTTCCAGTGTAAAAGGAGATTTTGTCGAATGTCTTTTACAGTTTGTTGATGCTTCTTTGGTTCAGAGAATTTCTGGAAAGGATTAAAGCAGCAGAGCCTCTGGATGGCCAGTGGGAATTTCAAATAGCACAAATATTCTTCTCTGTCCAGGAAAGCCATTAAATGATAAACTATTGATTTTTATAATACAATTAAGTTGCCAATGATTTCATAAGAAATCATTCTATGTTTTCTATATTATGCATTCAGCACTTTAGCTGTTGTAAATAGGATGATAGTGTTCTCAGGCTGGAATGAAACCATCTTCATGCCATTCTCAGATTGAAACCATCTCCACATTAGTGTCCATATTGCAGAGGATTTCTCCTCTGAAATGAACCAATGGCCTTTATCACTTTGATTGCCATGTATATGTATAAAATAAAAATTTTAACCACTCTAACTTGCTATTATTGGGCCATTCTTGAGGCAGACAGTTTGTCATGCCTAGAAAGTTTTAGTAACTTGCACAGACAAGAATAAAAATCCCAATTTCACAAGCAGCCTTATGGTTCAGAGTTAAAATGGGTGGCTGTCTGGACTCACAGAAGAATCTCTTCATCTCTCCATCACACAGATTGTACAATGAAGGAGGATGCCAGAGTACTTCAAGCAGCATGAAGTATTAGAAGGCAAAATATTGGTTGTGATGGGTCAAAATGGTCTCTTCTATGCTGACATTTCCTGTGTTCTTTTGTGCTGAGACAGGATCAACAGAGCCTTTATTCATTCTGATTACTGTGGTGTTTGTTTTGCTCTCTTTCCTCTTGTAATTTTATTTTTACTGACAAGATAGAAAAAGAAGTCAATATACAGTTTGACGTTGCTCATCCAACCTGTCAGATTTTTGTTTAGTGTTTTGATGCTGGTTTTTCATTTATTTATTGCTCGTGTTGTTAGGGTTTAAGGTTTCTCAGAGTATGTGCTGCATATCAATGCCTCTGTTGCAATGTCTTTTAAATTAATCCTTTTTAATTAAAGTTGGGTTTTGCAGAAATACAAGCCCTTGCAAATAAAACTCTGCACATTTGGAATACAGATAAACCTACAACCCACAATACAAATTGCAATAAGTGAAAAGCATCTGCAGTTTTCAATTATTTCCTTTGGGCTGAGGCACTGGATTCCATTCTGGCTTTATGAAACTGTTCTGTGGACAAAGGTCTTCACAAAGATTTCATGTAGATCTGTGCCCTAAGTTCTCTAGTCTAACAACCTCAACTTCCTTGGCCTCTCGTGCCTCCCTTTAAACAACCCCACTTGTCTTTCCTTTTTCTTCTAGAATATTTTCATATTCCTACAACTCTTGTCACTTATCCTGTATCTTTGCCAGTTTATGTTTTCCTAAACAGAAACATTTTTCAGCCATTTCAACTTCTTTTGTGTTAGACCTGGCTTAGAACCATAGAATCATAAAATGCCAGATTGGAAGAAACCTCAAGGATCATCTAGTCCAACCTTTCAAGATAGGAAAATCCAGTTTCAATGAGGTGGCTCAGCACCCTGTCAAGCTGAGTCTTCAAACTGTCTAACGTAAGGGAATCCACACTTCCCTTGGGAGACTATTCCAATGTTTAATTGTTCTCATTGTGAAGAATTTTCTTCTGGACTCCAGTGGGAATCTCTCCAAGAGCAACTTGCAACCATTGCCCCTTGTTTTTTCCATGTGACTCCTTGTAAAAAGGGAGTCTCCATCCTCTTGAGAGCCACCCTTTATGTCCCCTTGCATAGAAGCTTGGGATACAGACCAGAGTAGAAGAATTTGAGATGCCAATCACTGTGTAAATACCACATTTCATTAGCACCTCCTCCCTCTGTATTTCCAAATAATTCCAAGAAGATATATCCTGAAGAAACAACTGTACCTAGGACAAAGCAAACCAGGAGATTTCACAGGAGTCCTGCATACCAAGAACATCATGATGATGTGAAACTCAGTGTTTATTGGCTCAATTCTTCATGAATGTCATGATGAACCTGGGAAAAGAGATCACCTTTTAACCTTGTCCCTTGCCTGACTGAACTTTTTGGGTTTTTTCAGAGCTCCCTGCTAAAGATGTGATTTCCTGACTGCTACAGCATATGCTGCACCTTGATACAACATGAATCTGGACAAAGGGAAGATGGGCAGGTTCTCTGCTGAGACAAATAGGCTTGCTCATGTCCAGGTGATGATGGAATTTGGTGCAGCTCAGCAGTGGCAAACATTGGCACTGATGTCACATTTGCTGCTAAAAGAGGTTTGGATTATAAGAGATGAAGGTGAACTGGGCTGAATAAAAAATACAGCACCTGGCATTTTTGCAAACACTTTCAGCAACTTGGCTTTTTGGCCACTGCTCAGCACTGATTTGATGGAATACATTGAGGATAAATCCTTGGGGACATCCTTGATAAGATAACTCATTTTCCATATAGCAAAATGCAATTGGACTCCTCTGGCTGGCCTGCAGTTGTGTGTGTGATTTGGCATCTGTTAGGGAAATTAGAGATAATGCTCCTCAGAAAGAAAATCACAGAGTGAAGAATGATATAAAGGCCTGAGAACTACAGGAGATGCTGGAAAGTTGTAGTTGAAGGGGGACTGGTTAAGGACTGGTTTTCTGACTAATATTTTGGGGGATTTTTGTTAAGATCATTGTCCCCAAAAGGAGATATGTACTTGTAAAATTTACAGGTGACAGAACTCTGAATTGCAGCCTGGTAGATAGAGAGAATTGGATGAACTTAGGACCTGGAGGAGTCCAGCTGAAATGAAATTCACTGTTATGTGGTGCAAGGTCATGCATTTGGAGACTAATAAGTTGCAAGATCATGTATGGGAAATTACTGAGGAAGCAAAAGAAGTGCTGAAGCTAAAGAGCAATGCTGGCAAAAGGACAAAAGAGTATAAAGCAGTCGTGAACACAATTAAATTTGGAAACTAGAAGGACATTTTTAGTTGTTGATGAACTAAAGCTCTGGAACAGCTTTTCCATGAAAGATATGGGGGCAAAAATAATTCTAATGCCTTTTAAGGCAAAACTAAGTAAAGGGGTTATTATGACATGGTGGCTTGAACAAGGACCAGACTAAAGTCCAAGAGGTTCTGTCTTCTTTTTTCTTATTAGTGAAGTTGTTTATCAATTCAATTCCTTGCATATTTGTCTCTTCATTTCTTGGGATTAAGACCCCAAGACCTCATCAGCACCTTATCTGGGATAGATATAAAAAAATGGGAAAGTACTAAAGATATTAATGATGCCTTTTAAATTATTTTACCTAAATGTACCAAGTCCTGCTTATTCCTCAAACCTTACATGTAGCTTCTACTGATGATTCTTTCTTTAATACCAGTAAAAGCAACCAGACAACTTTCTTTGCAAAGACATCCTGCCACATGCAGTGACAAGTTTGTGGGTCATCTGTTTGCTCTGAGGAGGAGTTGGGTATTTGAGAGTACCTGATTAATACGTTTGGTGTGTGCCACCACTGCAAAATGAGTGAGGGAACAAAAAATGGTTTGCATCTGTCAGGGCCAGCATGCCAAGGTGTGGAGATCACAGCAGGGAGAACAGGGCAAGCCAGGACAAAATGCTGCTTTGCTCTTGTATCCTTTTAAAACATCCTTTTTGTGTTTCAGTCCCTTGCAAAGAGCTGGACCCTCATTTGTGGCTGCGTGTGAAGGTGGCATAAAGGCTGTACCCTGAAGCCATCCAACTTGTGCTGAAATTCCTCAGGAGAGCTCCCCTCCCATGGTTTGTCAGTGTCTACAGAGGCTGTGCTGACAGCTCGGGGCTGCAGCACCTTCAGGGGGCACTGGAAATGTCCCCTTTGCTGGGGTCATGGAAGATCTGCAGGGAAGGCTGCTTGCCAGTGACTGGCTAACAGGCTTTGGGGCTGCTTGAGCCATTGGAGCAGCCAAGGGCAGCTGGCAGGCAAAGTGGGGTCAGGCTCAATGGGTGTGAGAAGGGGGGTTCTGGATGTAGCCTTAGGTGATTGAGGGGAGAATGAGGCCTCTGGCTCCTGTGGCTGCTGTACAAGATGCTGCAAACCCTGTCAGCATCTTCCTCTAACAATGAGCAGCAATGCTTTGGGGGAACACTCTGAGGGTCAGGCAACAAAGTCAATTGCCTTTCAAGCCATATTTTGAACGGTTATGGGAGGCCATTGGCACTGAAAGAGATCTCTGTAAAGAGCTACAAAACCAAGAGGCATTTTGCACAGGCTTTACTTCCCTTGCTGCTGGGATCTCCATACCCTGGTGCTTCAGCCAGGACAGATGCAAGGCATTTTTGTTCCCTCATTGTCAGGCTGTGATATCCACTACCCCAGACACTGAGCACCTATTACACACTCTCAAATCCATCTAGTTCCTTCTCCAAGTAGGTATGTGGTACAAATTCTGTCTTGTTTTGCCTATTTTTTATTTTATTTTGCTTATAAAATGATATTCAAGATATCTAGCTTTGCATTGTTTGAATTGTTGGCAATTAAGCTAATCCACAAATTTATGAGACTTTTTTTGCCTCTGGTGCATGTCGTATGTTCCATGGCTTCAGTCATCCTCACAGCAAGAATGTGCATCTGCCCAGAAGAAAGCAATCTTTCAGGCTGCTTTTTAAAATTAAATGCTGCATGTTGTGGCTCTGCCACTCTGGGTCTGATTCTTTATGGATACAGCTTGTCCAGATGAGGTTGTCACCGTGGAGAACAAGACGTGTTCTCCTTTGGGGCTGGTCCCAAAGCCCAGCTCAAATTCTGCTGCCAGCTTCCCAGCTCCTAGAGTTGTGGATGCTTTTCAGTCTCATTGTCAGTGAAGCACTTGCATGAATAACAAGGACTTGAGGAGACCTTAACAGTACTCTGGGGATTAGGAGAGTTACACAAATCCAAATAAATTAATAGAAAAACTTGGAGGGGATGAGGGAAAATGAGGGAATATGAGAGTTGAGTGTGGTACCAGAAGAAGTATTTGAATATCTGGTATGAAGTTGTGTAAAACCTGAGAAGGAAAAGTTGTAATACTGAGTAATCTTAACCAATCCATGGAATTTAGCAAAGATCTTTTTTTGACACCTTGTTGAGAACAGTTGCACTCCTTAGCATCTGCAGCCCCTATGATGTATAACCAAGGTTCTTTTCTGTTTCACATTTCTTTTTTTAACTTAGAATTCTTCATGATGCATAATGTAGTATACCTGGTACAGAACAATAATTTAAATAATGGATAATTGGACAAAAATCCCTACAATGCTGTATTGTAATCGTGTGAGGCTCATTCAGATAAAGACATTTGGCAGGTGGTAGCAAAGTTACTCAAATTCCTCTCTAGCAGGTGCCCACAAAGCAGTAATCCTCATCCAGTGTGACACTAAAGGAAGCATACTTCATCAGTCTTAGGAAAGAAACTGAGGATCTGAGCTGGCAGCACACTCAAAGTGCTCCCCCCACCCTACCTTTGAAACTGTCAATGTAGGTGAAGTCTGGAAAACTTGAGAAGAAACGAGTGTGATGCCAACATTGCTGCTCCTGCTGCTGCTTTGGATCTGGCCAGCAACTCAGCTTCTTCCACCCCTGCAGTCTGCCCTTGGTGACCCCATCTATGGTCCATAAGCTCCAGAATGTGCAGAGGGAGGATCCTTTGCCCTTCATACTCTGGTCCACAAGAAAGGAAGGACTCAAAGTATGAGTTTTCGAGGGTCTGCCTATCTTGTGTCTCACTAGCTCCTGGTTTGCTCACTGTGTATTTCCCAAATTCTGCTCTCAGCAACACTCATGAGCCATGTAATTGTTTCAACACATGCCCCTACTATTCACCAAAAAATATGTCATAATTATATTCATGGGATATAGCTCTTTGTTTTCTAGAGCCTGTAGCATTTTCTTCTTAGTTATACATGGTAATGATTTTGCTGCCTGTTCTAAAAAAAAATGTGTATCTTATTTTCCAAGTATTATCTCCATCTGAAAATCTTACATTGCAAAGGGAACAGGTAGATGCAGTCAGAACATTTTTACTTTTTAAAAAGAAATATTCCACCTTTACAGGGTTGTTGGCATCACTTGTTTTCTAGATAGATGCTGATGATTTGCAGATGCCTCAGTTTTCATAGCTGCTACATCTGACTGGGTATCAGTTTATGAATTATACATTTGATGTAGTGGTGATGTATTAATTTCACACTAGGATCTGTAAAGATATTATATTTACAGATAAAACATAATTTCTCACACTTCCAGAAATGAACATTAATTCTTTTCACTTCAGAAGGAATCTGAAAGGACTCGTTGCATTTCATGAGAAGAAATATAAATCTGGCACCTCTTTGGAAGATGAAGTCCATTAACGTGCCAGTAAAGTTTTACAATTTTTTTCATGATGTTATATTAATATAGAACTCTGAAATGTGAGGGAATTCTCTACAGAAATATGGGATATATTTACTTAAAGAAACCTCCACTTCTTCACACCATACCTTTAGATTCTTCCAGGTGAAAATAATTGTATAACTGTAAAATATTCTGATATATTATCAGATATCTCAAGCTGAGAATGAGCTGTAATTCATTGTGTTTGATGAGCAGGATGCATTTACATAAAGAAACCATTGCCATTTTACTACATCACACCAGGTTTTTTTTTCCTTTCCTTAGACAGTGAGCCCTGAGGTAACAAAAGTGATAAACATATTAAATATCATAGCATGATAACACATTTCTGACACTTGAATCAGTCCCTATAAGCCACTAGTTGTATCATCTGAGTGCTGGTCAAAAGGCTTTGCCAATGTTCTGCTTCTTTAAATCCTAGAAATTTTGATTTCCAGTTTTAGGCAGCTCTGCTCCCCAGTGTAATAACTAGCACTGAGTTGCAACTGTTTAGCTGGTGTGGCTAATCAACTGTTAACAAGATTGATTTGAAGTTATTTTGGTAAGTAGGAGCTTTGAGTTTGATTTTTATTAATTTGGGGGACATCAAATTCCCAATGTGTGCACGCTGAGCAGCTCCCAGAAGTCTGTGAATCCTCTACCTTAATTGAAAATCTTATAATTAATTTCAGTACAAATTGAAAATATCCAAATGTTCAGAATGGACTTTTTTTTTTAATCCAAATTTATCACTTTCTAGTTTGACTAATCCAGATAGGGATGAGAACAGTAGTAATACCTTGTGATTGAAGTGATCACTGTGAATATCCAGTCCAGGATTCCTGAAGTGGACAAGTTGCAACAATTCAGATTAAAGATAGATTTAGGGGTTTTTTTATAACTGGTGACTGTGGTAATGGGGATTGTTTTGTCAAAGAGAAGAGTTCATGCTCATGGCCACAACTATTTGTAAAAATACCTCCCTTGCAAGCAGGTAAATTCATCTCTGCCCTTGCTGGCTGTGATACTCTGTTACAGAAAGCATCCATCATGTCTTTGCTCCAAGTGGAAATTGTGCTTTTTTGAACACTAGACTAAGCCCATTAGACCTTTATACTTTTTCTTTGCTTAATTTCACCAGCAAATTCCATTATCAGATATACATTGTAGTAATACACCTCTTAGCATCCCTTACCTCCCTGTCTCTTGTTGACACATTGATAAGGACATAAAGACCTTTCAGCAAGTCTGAATCTTTTCAGGGAAATGGAATTTACTTAATTAGGACTGTTATAGAAGCATAGAGAGCTTCATATATTAATCACTTCATTGCTGCTGTTGCTTCAAAAATAATTAATCTGTCAGATGAGTATTTTCTACTCACATAATCAAATGCTACCTTCTTTTCCTGAGAGGTCCCTAATATACACTGAGCTATTATTTTGTACAGTACTTGACAAGGAAACCCTTTTTCTTATCACATACTTGTGGTATATCACTTATTGGATATTGTCTTTTGATTTAAAGAAATCATACTTCTTAATCTTCCTTTGTCTCAGCAAAAGCTTTTAGATAAAGGGCTCTTCCAGCTCCACCTCTTACAAAGATGCTGCAGTTTATTCAGAGAGCTATTTCAAGCACGTAACAATTTTCTTGTCCCTGTTAATTTTGGTGTAATAGTTTATGCTTTCCACCCCAGTAAATCTGTCCATACAGATTTCCAGAGGCTTTAGTGGGGTTTTTATAGGTAGGGTCTGCACTTGAGTTTAAATGAAGAATTCAGCCTTATACAGAAAATGAAGTAAATCTTTGAGTGTGACAATTTATTTGGAAACCCATTAAAAGAAATCCATTATTATTTCAGGAATTAACATGAAGTGAAAATGGATTTTGAATAAAATTTAGTGCCTGGTTTTAGACTTTTTGCCAGAGCAGAATAACACTGAACTTCTCAACTTAGTGGATTCTTGCTTCTTGGATATATTTTAACTTTTGTTTAGAATAAATGACAATTTTCCACATTGTTCCTTGTGCTTGTTGAATCTGAACATAATTGAAGATATTATTCTGTGCTTTTATAAAGAAGCTTCATCTTTCCTCATGGCTGCTCTTGATGGCATTGAAGTAGGAGGTGGCCCTCAGCTGGGATTTTGGAGAAGAAAAGGTCTGTAGGATGAGTGGTAATTGGAAGGACAGGTGGAGAAGGCATGGCTGTCCCTTAAAAATGAGGAAAAAAAGAAATCCAGATAAAAATAGTTTGTCTTTCATGGACATGTGGTCTGGAGGCAGTGGGAAAGTGGCATAAAGCTGCTCCAGGGAAGATGGAAAACTCAACAATCCATGAATTGAGTGGGTATTAAATACAGGAGGGAACAGATACTTCTAATCATACTGTGCTGTTTTTAATGACACAGAGATAGAGTGATCTGCTGGAGGTCTCTGCCACAGGACTAAAAACATACCCCAGTCTCTATCAGAAAATGTAGTGGCTGTGTGAAGACAGGTAGGTTAAGGAAATGAAACTTAATGTCTGTTTTTAAGGAGTTTCATTTTCCCTCAGGAGGATTTAACAAGGTGATATTTTGTTAACCATTCTCTACCTCTGTATTTAAGCACGTGGAAATAAAAATTTACTTATGTGAAATGAAACCAAAAGAAAGGGTTTTTTTTACATCAATGAATTTCCTCTGGTCATATACTTTTAAAGCTCCTATGACATACATCAGATTTAATATTCAAAGGTATTCTGTACAGTTCTAATGCTCACTGGCTTTAATTATTCTATCACTATTCTGTATAAAATAAGTGGTAGGGTTCTCATTTAGTTTATATCAATAATACTAATTGTACTAGCATAAATACTTATATTGAAACGACCCATGAGTCCATGTTGGGATGAGTAGATTAATTTAATTAATTAATTGAATTAATTTCATTGGAGTCAGGTCATGACACCGGTCATCATAAAGCTGCTTGAGGAAACTAATTCCCCTTGTATATGGGTGATGCATAAGTGAAGTACTGAACAATTTGGAGGAAAAGTGTCCTGGAAATCTCACTGAAGGTCCAAGATATTTACAGATGCTTCTGCTGGTGGGCAAGACATTGCTCCCATTTTAGCTTGATGAATTGCATGTGCATGAACCCAGTTCCCCCAGCTCAGAAGTGCTGTTACACACAGTGCACACACAGTGCTCTGTGGACCTTTCCTTCCTCAGTGCTTCAAACACCATCCCTTTGGGTGGTTCTTGCCTCAGTACATCTTGACTTTGATACATGACAGCTGGTTTATGTAGCTAAAAATCTGCTTCCAGACACCTTTTACTCAACTGTCTTGGTTTTCCCTTCCTGAGTATTTAAGAAGATTCTTTCCTTCTGAGGGGAAGAGGAGGGGATCTGAAGTAAGTGGCAGTTTTCCTGGCTGTGTATTATAGTACTGGTAATCATTTATGACTGTGCCAGTCTTCCCTGGCACCAGTTTTGTTTGGTCACCACATTTTCATGGCTGTTTGTTGGTATTTAGCCAAGCAGATGAACTTTGCACAATTACTGAAGTGAGGAATGCAAATGTTCTGCATAATTCAGGATCCAGTCTTGCTCCCGTGACTATCAATGGGAAATATCCTGCTGAAAGGAGTCTAGATGATTGTATATGAAACGTTTCCTGTACTCTGGAAATGTTGAGCTTTAATGGGAATTCTTTTTCTAAATCCTGGCTTTTTTCTATTAATTTGGTTTGGTGCCAAATTGATATTTTTGCTACACATCCAAAGAATTGTGAGGATGTGGAGAAATGGTCCAAAACACACTTTCCACCACTTGCATTTACCACTACTTGAACTTTTGCTGTATTTCTGCCTTTTTACTCAATGTGTTTTTACCTGTATTTTTAGAAATCTTGGACACATGAATTAATCAGATCCTGTAATCAATTCATGTGCAGCTGCTAAGTTCAGTGAAGGCTCTGTGGCAAAACTGAATCACATTCTACAACATTCAGTCCTACCTTAGATATCAGCCATTCCAGGATGTTTTACCCTCTTAAATTGTCCTCTTAGCAGAATATGTTCACCATTCTCACCCTTTCTTGCTGTCACCAAAGCATGCACAGTAAAAAATAGTAGCTGATATAAAATATATAAAGGATTGTTTCTGTCAGTCATTATTTTTGCAGTGGTTTTCCATTGAATTTTATGATTTGTCTCCTAAAATTCTGCTCTTTGAGCAATTCAACATTTTTCTTAAATATGTAATGACTTGTAGATTGCTTTTTGAGCCATCTTCCTGGCTGCTCCATGGCCTCAAGTTGTTCCAAACCTTTGAAAACTGGCAAGGTAAACTGGGTCCAGTTCCAGAGGTGTGGGGTCCCCCTGGCTGTCATGGAAAAGAAGAGCAGAAGAGGTGACACCTCTAGAGCTTTATTCAGCCTGTCCACATGTGCTGAGAGGTAACTGTGACATACACTTTGCTGCTGTCTAAATTCAAGCCTAACTCTACAATCATAATGCTAAAAAAATGTATTTTACATTCAGATTCTGGATGCCAAGTCCATGACCCAGTGTGGTGGATGTGAGGTGAAGATCAATACAAGTTTGGCTTTTGTTTACTATTACATCTACAGGGCAAAATGATTTATTTAGATGTCATAAGCTCAAATTCTACATCCACAGATAATTTGCCCATGTCTTTAGAGATGAAAAATGGAACCAAACCACATGTCATCTTTGCTCTACTAGAAATTGATGAAATAAAAATTACAAAATAGCCCTCATCACCAGCAGAGAAATTTTTAATAATTGGTTAGGCTGAGAGCAGGGTTGTGATTGGATGGCAAACCTCTCATATTNGTTGATGAAATGTTCTCAAACCATCTCTCTCTGCTGGGTTATAATCACTTAGGAACATTCGATATCTCCCAGGTGTATGAGGTCTTAAAAACCAAGTGCATATTTAACTTGGCAGCCCTTACCTGCTGCTGGGGTGCATTTGCAAATCCTACTTACCTCACTGGGAGCTGCACCTGCATCCAGCAACAGAGGAAGGGTTTATCTACTTGNTGGCAAACCTCTCATATTTGGTTCTCAGGCTCCAGGGTTAATATTAATTCATTAGGGTTGCATATTTTTACTGAAATTTGGAACTTCTGACACTGCTGAAATTTTTCAAAGTTTTTAATGTAATTTTAATATACTTTTATTAATTGAATTGCTAAATGCAATGGTCTGAATTCCTAATGACACCTGTTCTGCAGAAACTCAACTGAAAGTTAACATCAGGAAAGTGTTAGTAGGCTTAATTCTTATTAAAGTGCCAGCCACAGAAATAGTAATGCAACTGCTTGTTAATACTGCTTG
>VYZX01031837.1:41157-234059 GCA_013401335.1 Brachypteracias leptosomus
CTGTGGCAGGGGGGTTGGAACTAGATGATCTTGGAAGGTCCCTTCCAACCTAAACCATTCTATGATTCTATGATTCTATGATACTTAGCACCTGGTACCCCTTAAACTCAAAATGCTTTACAAAGGAGATTGAATATTTTCTTTCACAGCTTACTAGTGGGAAAAGTGGGGCAAAGGGAGGTTGAAAAGCTTTAATCATAAAATCATAGAATGTTNGGCATTGGAGTCTGTAAATCAGACGTGCTTACCCCAAATCTGCCCGTGCCACTTTATTTATGAGTCAGTCCTAATTTCGAGTGGTCATGGGTTGTAATAAATACTTCAGCAACATGTCCCTGCTCCTTTATGCCAGTGCAAGAATGGAGTCAGGAAGGAAATCAGGCATGGAAGGAACAAGGTGGCTCTAGGCCATATTTGCACTGCTTTTTATGGAGAAAGCTCAATACTTATGAGACTTGCAATGAGCCAGAGAGATTTCAAGACTGCGTGCAGGATTCTTGTAACTTCCATGAGATGTTTCAGTGGTAAAAAATACAGTAAGGGGTGCACCTCAGTCTTTTCCTCCCTGTCTCTAGCAAGCCCTGAGCCATCACCCCGTGCTAGAACTGAAAGGCAGCTAGGAAAGGGGCAGAAAAAATAGATCTGTTATTTCTTTTGCTAGCTGAAAGAAGGTTCTTGCAACGAAAACATGTCTCAGAAGCCTGTAAATCACCCCAGCAGCCACCTATCAGAGCTAAAAGATGTGTAACTTTGCTAGCACAGAGCTATTCCTAAGCTAACTGGAGCAAGAATGTGCTATAAAGTTGCTCTGGGGTAAGGATGCTGGGCAAAACGACCTGTTCACAGCTATTCTCTTGCCCACCCACCAAAACCCCATTTAAACCTTCACAGCTCCTAGGTGTAAGTGCTCTCTATTGCAACAGAAAAAGCTCACGCTCCATTTATTTCAATGTGTAGCTGGGACTAGTGAATATTGATTGGTAGGTCAAAGGTTCTGTGAGCACAAATTTGCCCTCTTAATAGGCATCTACTAATACAGGTTAACTTCCCAGGTCTTACAAAGCAAAATGACTATAAAGCATATACAAGTTAACTAAACAGGAGCTANNNNTACAAGTTAACTAAACAGGAGCTAACATTTCTCCTTCCCAACCCATGTACCATTAATAAATCTCTCATTTTTCTGACAGAGCTACACAAACCTTGACTGTTTTCATTATTAACTTAATTGCTTTTCACTTACAGGTACACGGCCCTTTCCTGCTAAAGGCTAATGCACGTTTCCTTGACAGGTAGAATAACCAGAAAGATTTGAAAAATGGTGGAATAGCCAATGCAAAGTGAAATGTGAAACCAAGGTAATATAGGAGAAGGACAAACCTTGAAAAATCCAGAATTCTGGCTCAATGTCCTTTGGACCATGGTGGGTTACTTTAAAATGTGTACAGAGGCAAGCACAGCACAGCTCTGAATGTGGCCTGAAAATCATCAGGATTTAGTAGTGATAGGCAATAATAATAACAATAATCACAGAAACAACAACAGCAGCATCAATAATAATAATAATAGTAGTAATAATAATATACACACTAGGAAACTTAACAAAAAATTTAGTAAGCTGCCTAACTTGCCAAGCTTGACTGTCTGTTGCCTTGTACCTTTTGAATTCATTTATAAAGTGTGCTGGAGTCTGTGGGGATGCATAGATGCAACTGCCCCAAATCAATCTAAGAGTCACCTGGAGCCCGTGAGCTTGAAATTATTTTGTAGGAATGCTATAAAATTAAGATTTGCCATAGGTCTTCCTTCTTTGACTCCTCTTGAGTGCATCATAGCTCTATGGTAACATTATAGCCACAGTGAGAACAGTTAAAGAATTGACAAGCAATGTTAAAAATTGAAGAAGTGTCCCAAATTAAAAACTGGCCAGTAAGAGATGTAGTTTGAATTTTGGGTGGTCATTATCTTAAGGACAAATTTAAATTATTTGTTGTTGAATCTCTCTTCTGCTACCTCCTTTTCATATAGAATTGTCACCTTTTTTTTCTAGACTTTCTTCATCATCAAATGCCCTTTCTCACATTCCTGGTGGGCACAGTCATATTAGATCCATGACACTGCTTAGGGCAGGTGATATCTGAATTAAGAGATAATTTTTTATTTGACTTCATAGCCTGATATGTGCACTCCAGTGCTAGACATACATGTCAGGAGCCTTGTTTCTCCCCTTGGTGAGTGCAGTTCTAGGGCAGAGGGACAGGTCAGCAAGAGAGAAGCTATGAAAAGCATCTATGGAAACAAGATAACTGTTAATTTAATTTTAATAATTAAATTCCTACTCCTGTAGAACTCAGAAGTATCTTAGAGGATTCAATTCAGATTATAAACTGCTTAATGTCTAAAATTTGAGTGTACAAAGCCTCACACAAGTGCAACCACACAAGGCCCAGATTCTAAGAGACCTCACGCTGCTTACGAAGTAAATTTTGATTTATATTTTCTAAATTGTGGAAGAACTGTAACTGCCTCAGCAGCCCAGTGTGACAGTCGGGTAGAACTGAGAAGGAAGAAGTGTGTTCACAACTTCTGGTGGTTAACAGAACTGACAGCTGAGGCAAGGGAATAGATTCCTAAACTGAGACTGCATCCCTCCACTAATTCCTGTATTATAGGCTTCACAAACCAACTGTTTTTCTTCTCTAAATCAGCTTTACAATTTATTTAAAAAGCATGTAGGTAGGCAGCAGTACGTGGTGTATCTGAAGATGTTCTGCTGTGGTCTGGGGTGCCAGGTCAGTGTGTGTCTGGGCAAAATAAAAGCTTGCTGATAAGGATGCACTGCTGGAGCTTATCAACTACACACCTGCTGAGTGGGCAGAGAACATCTGGGCTATTAAATCAGTTTCTTGCACTGTATCCACACACAATACAATACTCTTAAGGTTCTAATCTAAAGGGTATCTCTAACAACATTGGGGCTATTTGTAAGCTCCTTCAAAGCATTTCTTTGGCTAACAAAGCTCCTTATTTGAGGCATTCTGGTTTTGATGCTGCGTGTCTTTGATTTTACACCTTTTTTTCTGTATGAGGACATGTCCTTTCTGTTCTGTCCTATTCTTTTCCTCAAATTGCCACTCCGTTGCTGCCTATTTGCAGTTAAGATCTTGAGAGGGTTAGCCAGTAAATGGCACTTGCACAAGCAGGCCTTTTGTCTGTATTTGCTGCACTTTCTTAGGCAAACATGCTTCTATACAATCTATAAAAGAGGTAGTAAAGCATTCACATCTGGGGAGTGTGCTTGACCCATCAGTTATATCTTCATTATTAGTGCTTTTCTGAGCATAGAATCAACATGTTGCAAGGAATCATCACTTAGTCTTAGCACTGCATTCAGAAAAGTGTCTGAATATTCCTTGAGCTGGAGGAGAATTTCTCCAGCTGATAAATCTGGCTCTCAAACAACATCACAACTTAAAACGTGGCAGGCAAAACAGTTTTGTACATCTTCAGTCTAGTGGAAGACTTGATCTGGATGCAATAGACTTTCAGAACTGGCACAGTTGTTCAAAGCTCTCACAAGAAAAGGGAACAGTGAAGGAGACAGATGTTTAGATCTGCATATGGGAATGGTAAAAAAGAGCATTGCTATGTGGCAAGTGCTGAGCATCAGTTCTCCACCAGCTGAGCCCTGTGTTAACCTGATAGGTTAAACAAACTTATGGTGGCTCAAAAGCAATTCAAGATAATCTTTAGGTCACTTTGATCCAGCTCTGCCATGTAAAATAATACAAATAGGATGGGGCCAAAAAGATTCATCCTTGTTTAACCTTGTCACAGGGAAAAGGTGAGACTCAAGTCCTGCTTGATTGCTAGAGTTATCTTAAAGCTGAGTGAAACTTTCTTGCATAGTCATGGAAGTGAAGCTGAGCTCTCCATTTAAAACTTGGACACTGTGCCTTTATTTGCTGATCTCCAAAGTATGTGTAAAATGTTTTCTGGTTTCTTTAGAGCTACTGTGCTATCCAGAACTTTCCTCTTTGTCAGCTGGAAGGACAAACGATTGGGGAGAATCTGGGAAAGATCTTGGCTAGGGAAGGCCTGTGATGAGATTACCCTCTGTGAAATTTCTCTCTTTCCATCTCTAGATGCTGTTATCTATCTTTGAAATACTGTGGAGTGATATCTGCATCCCAAATCTGACCCAAAAAAGACTGTGCAATCATTTGGGCAGAGCCTACCAGCTCGCCCTCTGTATTTCAAGACATGATGCCATTTACCATCTTGCACTGGTGCTATTGTGTTGCTAATTGACTGTAACTGGTAGCTCAACCAAGCCCCCTCCAAAGTCAGTCCAACACATTCCTACTGGTGCTTGTGCTTTTGCTACACAAATACTGAGAGCGTTGCCTTGACAATCTGTGATCAGCGCATTTTTCTCCCTGGTTATGATCAGCATTGTCAAGCCCTGTCTTGGTCCATAAACCCCCTTGAGCCTCTCATAAAACAAGCACATATGGTGCTTGTCAGCATTTGCCTGCCATTCATCAGCCTTGGCTTTCCACCACTGCCCCTTCATCTGACAGAACGGATTCGGACCTCAGAGTGAGTCTTCCTGGGAGCCAGCTTGGCTGTAATTGAGTCTGGGTGAGCCAGCACATTCTGACAAGTGTTCTGAGCAGAAGCTGAATTGCACTGTGAAAGCCATTCATCCTCTTTTGGTCTTCTCCATAGAGAAAGTCAACAGTTTGCTTGCAATCCAACACATCTTCCATGGTCTCCCATACCTTCTGAAGAAGGTTCTCTTGTTCTGCAGACAAGAGAGCAGGGATTGGCCCATACAGCACTTTTCACACTTGCCCTTTCCATTTTGTTTTTCTACATTAACTTGAATAGCTGCTTAGCTACCATGGTACAACATCTAGGAGTAGTTTTGTGCTATGTGGTTGACTACCTGTCAGTCAGAAACATATATTGATTCAAGCCCTCCCAGTGCTCAGTGAAGTACCTGCCAGTCTCTCATAGACAAAACTGTAGATGCATACAAAAGAACTTGAACTTAGTTCTTGAGACATGGCTCTGGTGATTTTTAATTTCATGCCTGATACACAGGGTAAAAAGTGAACTGTTTTGGCTGAAAATCACTTCTTCTGTGTCTGCTCTCCACGCAGGGTCAGGTAGTGTTGTTCCATCTCATGTGTGCATTTACATCTCTCAGATTAAGGGAATATAAAGGGAGTGTTGGCTGATGAGTGAGATTGCTGTGTGGTTCTAACATCAACCTAGTCCTCCTGGTTGCTTCAGACATTGCCATCCATGCAATATAAACCAGTGGTGACTAGAAAAGCTGTCATTAGGAGTAACAGTGGTAACTTTTTGCTACAGTGACTTTGCCTAGCTGATAAAGATAGCCAATTTTGGGGCATCTCATCCCTTCCGTGTTAGGGATGATTTGCAGAGTCCAGCACAGGACCACTGAGTCATTAAAAAATCATTGTCAAGATGTTCTAGTTTTGCATCAGCAGCTGCACACATTCCAGCTTGTCACTCCAGCTCCTAGTGCTGTTACTGATTGCTCCCTATATGGTTTCTCCCTGTAGTTTGTGATTCACTCTTTAGTTACAGAGGAACTTTTATTACAGGCTGTTTTTCTTGTCCCTTCTAAAGGACAGTCTCACTAAAGGGGAGTCTTTCCAAAGACAGAGTTGTCCCCATCCCAATAACTATGAATTGTCTAATGCTGACCTGATAGATGAGCTGCCATCAGGGTACAAACCTGTGACTGTTGGAACAAAGGTTGGCAAATTCAAGAGGGAAATAAAGTGCAAATTTTCTAACAGCAAGGGAAATTAATAACTGAAACAACTCACCTGTAGATCCAGGCAGGAGCAGATGTCTGCCTAAAAGACGTGGCCCCGTTCACCAAGGAGTTACTGAGCTCCGTGCAGGAATCCACTGGTGAAATTCCCTGGGCTGTGTTTGGCAGAAGTCCAGAGCAGAGGATCCAATGGTATCTGCTGAATCACTACAGCAAAGCCAAACTGCCTGGGCAGGAACAGCAAACAGCTTCCCTCTGGAGATCAGGCATCAAGGCAGGGAAATGTAGCATTTGACAAGTGTGCTGTATATGGTAATTAAATTGCTTCTATGCTCATTTACAACTCTCTTTTACCTCCTCTCAACTGCTTTTTTCATCCTATATTTTCCTCCTTTTTTTTTGTCTGCACTTTTATTACTTCCTACTCCCATGCATTCAAATTGTGGCTGAACTTTTGAACCACACGTGGAGTTTGTTTATCTTTAACCACCAACATACACTATTTCAGAGTAGACACCTCAAAATGACAATGTAAGGAGGGAATGGACAAGTTTAGGATTAAAACTATTTAAAAATGTATCAGAAAAGGAAGTCATCACAACAAAACACAAGAAGTTCCTTTTCAGCTATTATATAAGAGCCATGAAGAGTTTCAGAGAAATTATTTCTAGACCTTATTTTTTATTCTATATAATATTTCCTGAAGGAGAACTTCATGCCCTATGAACTTTCAAGATATATAAGGCATGCGTGGCTACCAAATGTCCATACAAGGTGAAGGAATGGAATGGGAAGGAAAAAAGCTTTTGGAAATAGCAGCAGAGTGACCACTTAATAGTGATGTCTAAGAAATGCCTTCATAAATTTTCCAGAGGCTGTATTTAAATATATATTCAGAGGTACCGTTGTGTGATACTTGGTCTCTTGGAATTTTAATTTCCATACCTTTATTTAAAGTCCTGAAAAAGAATGAACCCCATCCTGTACTTCAGCAGAGAAGGTTGTTCAGCTGTAGGAAGATGGGTAGCAAGTTGGAGTTCTGCATAGTGTACCCTCAGCTTCATTAAATCTCCTTGTAGTAACATCAAAGCTCTACCTTTAACCCTCTAGATCTGGTCATCGTTCTGTTACTTTGAGCAGCCAGGAGAAATCAAAAGAAGAGCTCTACTTGTGTGCTGGAAGGACCTTGGGAAATCTTTAAGCTAAAAAGAAACATGGGGTTTGTTTGAACCCGAGTCTTCAGCTGTACAAAGAACCAGAACAATTGTGTAGATCTTAGCCCTACACATGTCAATGTTGACTGTACTTTTGGCAGTTTTATGTGCAAAAGGCTATCTCTCCTTCAGAAACACCAAAGACTGGATTTTTCCAGCAGAGATTTTTCTGGAGGCAAAAAATGTTACAGGAATATTTTGATTTTGTTTGGTGGCAATGGAAAAAACTCAACACGAGTTCCTGTTGACCAGCCAAGAAGCCTTTTGTCTGTTCTCCTGATTTACTGACACTGCTCTCCTTCCTTCAGCACTCACCTTTCACCTTCAGAATTCCATTGGTCTTCAATAAAAACCTTAAACCATATTATAACACAACCGTGAGGAATAGTTTAACTAATAGCTTATTAAGTGTGGCCTTGTGGGATGAAGCTTTTGTGAAAATCAGAGTATCTGTTGGCAGAGCTCTGATTCTTGTAGTATTACCTCTGGCCCATTGTTAAACACCATTTTGTTTGCTTACATTAAAGCCCAAGTTATATTAAATATTGTTCTTCAGGGCTAAGTTCTTTTCCCTTAATATCTGAGAGTCCCTGGTAATATTAGGAGGCTCTGTCTGGCTCCTGATGCTTTGGTAACATCCTCTCTCCTGCCTGTCTGCTAACAACAGGCACAATGGAAATATCAGGACTTACCAGCAGCTCCACAAGAGCTACTGCAAAGTTGGGGGAAGGTCTATTCAAAAGGGTTTGTAACAATAGGACAAGGAGTAATGATTTTAAACTAGGAAAGGAGAGATTTAGGCTGGATGTTAGAAAAAATTTCTTTAATGTGAGGGTGAGAGATCAGTGGAATGGGCTGCCNTCCTGCTCATGATTCAGCAAAGCCATGTAGGTTCCTACACAGGAGCAGCTCTGTTTAAGTCATTAGGCTAGAGATGTAGCTTGGTGGATGTAAATAAGTTCTAAAGGAGCTGCTCTTGGGTATGGAGTCTTATAGTTTGGCCAATGGCCAGCACCCAGAGAGCAGGGGGCCAGAAAAGTTTGCCCTCAACATCTGTTTCCAGTGTGTCTATTTAATTCTTCTATTATCAACCCTTCACATTGTCAAGTAAAAAAAAAAATGCATGAAATAATTGGCATATCTATAAAGACTCGAGAGAGGGAGTCGCTTATTGACCTTCTTCTACTCCACTGAACTTAGCTGTGAAAAATTGGGTAAGGAGCAGGGCCCTGCTGAAAGAGAGAGATTACATCTGAGCAGTGCACTCTTGGATAAATAGAAATTACTGAGCAAATAACAAAATGGGAAGAAATAAGATCCAAATTGAAGTGTGGAAATTGGGGGCTGCAGAAGTGATTGCTTTTATAAATACTTTTAAATGGGTATTTGCTCGCGGAGTTTCACTGTAAATTGTAATGAAATGCCTCTAGGTTCAGATGTGAATAGGGCCCAAGCTCACAGTTGTTATTTGGGGAAACAAAAAAACTCTGAAGGAACAATCTTCCAAGTGAAAATAACTGTGTTTTGACTCACTCCTGGCAGTGGAATTGGGTCAGAATATCACAGTATTCTGCTCTCCATGTATTGTGCTAAGCATTTACTGTAGCCTTTTGGACCTTCCTTGTCATTCATGCTTGATATCAACTAAAACTACACAAAAAAGAGTGGATTTCAAAAAAACCTCCTACATTCTGTCTGTAATTATCCTGGTGGCATGGTGTGACCTGCTGATTCAATCCTTATTGAGATGAATATGAGCTGTTAGTAGACCAAGGTTCAGTGAATACATTAAAGCTCAAGGCCCCAATCAATTATTCTTTTCCTTATGGCAGTGTCTGGGATGTCTGGAAAATGCAGAAGTATCAGAGGTGATTAGAAGAGACCTCTTGGATGCAAAAGGTCTCCAAAAAGTTGAATGTCAGTTTGGGATTGGCCATTTAGTAGGTTTGACTTTTGTTTTTTTGCTATTACAAAGACACCAGAGGAAGCAGAAGGTTTCACTTGCTGGTTTGCATCAAGCAGGGACTGGCTGGGATGTGACACTTTGCCACAGGCTGCTTTGGCTGCTCTATGGGGTTACTAACACACAGCAGTGATGTCCAAGCAGGAGCTGAGCACCTTTTATGTCCTGCCAGAGTCCACTTTGCAGGTGGGACTCAGAATGAGGGAGAAGAAGCTTCAGAAGAGAGAGATGGAAAAGGAAGAGCAGTCATTTTGGGCTGAATTTTCAAGGGAATTGATCAAGTGTGCCATTTCTTCTCTCAGGTGTCTGACCCAATGGTAAAAAAGGGTTTCTTAATATGTAAAGATGTTGTTTCCACTGTGTACACTCCAGGAGAGCATCATGATTGATGCTATTGGGGAGCAGAGGGGCACACAGTAAAATAGGAATGTTGGTGTACTTTTTCTTGTCTGCTTTCAGTCATTTCACTCATTTTTTTTCCACATCAGCTTCTTCCCTTGTAGTTTCCTCACATACAGTCTTTCTAACACCTACTCTTCCTTCTCTCCTGGTGGGACAAGTTCTGCTAATGATCCAATCAGAGAATACTGGAGAGACAAAAGGTGAAATTTGCCTCCTCTGCTGAGCCTGTTAAAGTCTAAATGTCCCATTGCATTAAATCTGTATGGCTGCCCTGAAAGAGCAAAGGACTATTCCCATCCCCAAGGACCTGCTCACCTCCTAGTAAGCTCTATAGTAGGTATATATGGGGACATTTTTATGACTGATGGGGATGCCAGCCTACAAAAGCACATGGAGGTAGACACATGGGGTTGGTTTGTGAGAGTTTGTGCATTTTATTAACCAGAGTGGGTAATTATATGCAATTATTTGAACAATCCACTAATACTTTCATGCTGGCAAAAAGGTCCCTTTTATTTTGTGATCTCATTAAGCAGATTTTTCACGTCTTGTAAATGTTAAAGTCATAGGAGTTTATTCTTATATTGTGAAGACCAGAGCATTTTAACAGGGCAAGTGTCTTGGCTGGGATTGCTTGGCAAAATTAGGAGCAGAACTTGTCTTGTGATTTTCAGCATGATGCTCCCCCCATCACTGCCTCTAAAAGACCAGAGAGTTGGTTATTTGAGATGTGAATTCATGCTTCTCAGGCCCATACCTCTGTGCAACTCCCCCTGAGCTAAAGGGAATTTGGATAAACAGCCAAATAATTCTTTTCTGCTTTTATGGGGAAAATAATCAGTATCTACTTGATGAAATAAGGTGGGAGAAGCTACTTTCATCCACAGTGCTTTCATTAGCTATATTTACATTTTGAAAGTGATTCCTTCAGTTTGCAGAGCATAATTTACAAAGATGCAACTAAACTGCTTTTCTTCTGGAAAACATTTTATCTGGCTGTGCTATGCTAATGTGGTCAGTCATATTCTGTACATCTCTTCTCCATCTCTTCCTACCTATAAATTATTCAGAACTATTACAGCTAAAACTGTGAGTAGGTGATTTTAGTTCTGTCTTTGGAAAGGGAGGATTTGGTTGGGGATGACATCCTTGTGAGGCACTGAGAAATCAGGAATCAATTTGGGCTGGGAGGTTTACTCCTGGAGAAATAGGAAAGATGGTGAAAAATTTCTCTTCCTGTTAAACTTATTAGAAGACTTAATACAAAATATTGAAGCCTGCACAGCACAGTCTGTAGAACTTAATATAACAACAAGCACATCGAACTTTATGGAACTATTTGCTTAGTTAATGCTATCACAAATTACCTGAGCTGAGGTTAATTTGGTTTTGTAGGAGAAATTTAACCTTAGGATTTAAGTCTTTTCTCATGAAAACATTTGATTTACTCTTCTGTAACATAAGCCATCAATTAAGGAGTTCCCTGACATACAAATAAACAATGCTGTGAGTTCACATTCTGTAATTCTCTCTGATGCACAGACTTTGTCACTTAATTAATTTGAACTACCCTTCCCAGGAGCACATGGGCTGAGGGTCAGAGGTTAAACTCCCCTATATGAACCTAATGCCTTCAGGTGTTCCCTGCTCTGCAGAGGGTGTTTGTGTCTCAGGATAAAATTTGAAGCTCTTGTTGGGTTGTGCAGCCTCTCACCTTTGTTCTAATGCAACCAAGGTTAAGGTAAGTTTATTATACTTATTATTAAGTTATTATACTTATATATACTTTATTATACTTATAAAAGTCCCCTTTTATTTGTGTTTTTTTTCCAAACAGCCTATAAGAAGCTTTATAATTTTTTACATAGAAAACCAGCCCTTCTTTTCCACAGCAGCTGACTTGTAGCCCCCAGTCAGATCTTGCTTTCTGGGGTTCTTTGCCCACCAGAAGAATAAAGCTCTACAGAGGAATGGGACATTTTGTCTTATGGTCTGGACTGCAAAACATCTTCTGGTTTAGTGGTCCTACTGTAAAATGCTTGTGTCATTCTTGTTTTGTCCCTGGTGCACAAGCTTTGTCCTCTGTGAGGAGTTATATGATCTTCATGTGATCCATGGTCAGTGGTGTTATTCCTAATTCCTTCTCTAAACACCATATACTTAATGTTTTCTAGATAAATTCTAAAAGCCTGTGGAAATTCAGCTCTCAGTGCTAGCAATCCTGCCTGGAAGGCACTAAGTGCAATATAAATATGGTACACTAATAGCATAGCTTGAATTAAAGTGATAATAATAAACTTAGTTACCCAAAATTGCATCACTGCTCTCCTGGGATCTGTACTATATATTTAATTTGCATTTTGGATCTTTTATTATTGTTTTGCTAGTATTTTGTCAGATACATGGCTAGTTCTGTAGCCTATTCCTTCACCAAATCATAGAGACTTTCCTCAAACTGCTGCTACCATTAATGGCACCAAACTAGTGCGGGTGCCTGGCTGCCAAGCTTTGAAAATAGTGTAATTAACAGCATGTTATTAAACTCTTGTATCACCCAAGTACCTCTATGTTGGGCCAGAGTCCTGCTGAGGTAGGTGTTGAAATGCAAAGGAACTGGTTCAAAAGGTAATAGGAACAGAAGAGAGGAGGAAAGACACTGGAGGGGTTGGCTGTGGCAGGTCCAATGGGAGAGAGAAGGTTTTGAGCCTGCTGTAAAGTGAATTACAGGAGGTGGTGCTGATACAGTCAGAGAAATGAGAGAGGGATGGGGCTCTGAGCAGCCTGCCCTAGGTAGAGATGTCCCTACTTGTGTAGGGAGGTTGGACACGATGACCTCTAGAGGTCCCTTCCAGCCTAAAACCTTCTCTGATTCTATGAGGGACATTGTTTTGTGGTGCTGATTTGAGTAACCCTGAATTGGCATTTGCCAAGCCAGCAAAGAGCAGCTTAGGAACTTTAGGAAAAGTATTTGATGAAGTGTGAAAGCTCAAGTTGATGGTGTGGGATACTGTAGGATGGTCTATCTTAAATAGTGATGGTCCTGATCATAAAGTTTGTTTGGATTGAGTGCCCAAAGGTGCTTCATGTTCATGTGAATCCATAGGCAACATGGGGCACTTGCAGAATCATGTGTAGGTGTGAATTTCAGTTTCTTTTTACTCTTTCTCTTCCAAGTCTGGCTGTGTTTGGATCAGAAACTTCCAGTCATTGCCTCTGCCCATCTTTGCTCTTGTGCTGAGAACAGAAATGCTACTTCTAGCAAAAATCATGACAAGTTTTTACAAAGTTGTATCTGCAAGAAGTTTCTTCCTGTTGTTCAGTGCAAAGAAAGAAATTAATCCCACGATGACATATAATTTGTTCTCATTAGCAGGAAGCAGAATTGATATAAGCTTAAAAGCTGTTTGTTAGTCTAACACACCAGCCTAAAATTTTAGCCACCACTGATTGTGCATTGTTGACTTGACAGCAGAAGTAACCATAACTTAGGCTTAATGAATGCTTTCATGCAGCCTGCACAGCCCTCCACGAGTCCTCCTTTCATACTATTTAATGCTGTGCTGCACAGTTGAGTTTTATAAAGGCTGAAGCAGTCAGAATTATGCTTTGATTTGAATTTTAATTTTTCAAGGGGGAAAGCAGATGGTATTGTTTTGCAGAGAGAATAGCCCAGCACGTCGTGCCATAGTAAAAGTCTCTTTGAGTCCATCTGATGCTGGTCTCTGAGTTTTCTCTGCTGGTTTCCTTAGCCTGTGCCTTCAAATTGCATATATTAGTTTCCTATTAGAATAATCAGCCATGATTTTCTATCAGAAATCAGCTATGTCCTATAAAGATTGCTGGAATCTTGGTGATAACTCATTTCCAAAGAGTTCTGTATAGCATTGATGCTTTTTAGTGTCAAAGATTTAATTCTGTGAATGAGCATGAGTTCAAAAGGCAAATGCTAACTCAAAGCAGTCTTTGGAAGTACAGTCTCCTTGTCTATCATCCAGGAACAAATTCTATTTAATTCATCCCCACTGTAGGTTGATAGCTTGTCTCTGCAGCTCATACACAGAGGCCTGAGTTCCTCTCAATTCCATTTATTCTTGCATGCAAATTAATAAGAATAGAATAGACCATCTCAGTTGGAAGGGACCTGAGACAATCATCTGTTCAACTGCCTGAGCACTTCAGGGTGACCACAAGTGAAAAGTTAAGGACATTATCCAAATGCTTCTTAAACCCCAACAGGCCTGGGGCATTGACCACCTCTCTAGGAAGCTCATTCCAGTGTTTGACCACCCTGTCAGTAAAGAAATGAACATGGCCCCAAGCAAAACAGAACAATGCAATAATTCCTTTTTTTTCTTTGATAACTTCTCCACATTTTTTCCACATAGCACCTGCTTCAGTGTCTGCAAGGGTTACCAGCCTGCCTCTTCTATATTTCCTGGTTTCCTTATCCTTCATAGGAGGATGTCATCTGACTCTTCCCACCTATACCTTCCTGACTCAAACATCTGCTTTAATATCAGTATAGATTTGCCTCAGAAGAGAGAAAACTGTTTTTTCTCCTAAATCTTCCCTGATGTTTCCACATCCTTGCCCTTCCCCAAGAGCTCAGGCAGTGACTTGCTCAGCTCAACCTTGTAGATAGAAGCTCAAAGCTTTTGATGCTGGCACAATTCAGTTTGAACAATATGATTTAAAAGATGAATATGAAACAAATTAGCCTTTTTAAATATAAATTTGGTGAATTCTATGCAGGTAGATAAGAAAAAAAATACTAGATCAGATTAAAAAGTGTTGCCTACCATCATTGGCTGTGCAGCAAAACTGCATGGATTCAAAAATCTCATTTCTTGCAATAATAGCAACAAATAAAGAATCAATTCCTTGAAACTGAAGCCACATTTTTCTTAAATTATTGGGAAGAGCTGCTGGGTAGTCAGTAGTGGACCCAGTGATGCTGTGGAAAGCAGCTTGAGAGCAGCCCAGTAACTAATTGTGTCATGACTGACAGTAGAAGTGGGTGAGGGAGAGCTAGGAAAACAAGGCTGGAGCCTGGAGACCAGCTCTCTGCCTTCAAAACTAATTCAGATACTGCTCTGCACAGTGCTGGGAGGTCCTTGGTGATCTCAGAGTAGACTAGAGAGTGATGGATATGCCAAAACAGTGGGTAGTTTGTTTTCCTTGCTGTTAAAGGCTTCTCCTAATGCTTCACTCTTCCTTGGTGAGGAGCTACAAATGAGTGCATCCCCTCTTGGTGCATCTACTAGTGGGAGTAGTTATGACAGAGGGCACCAAGCTAAGGAGCAGCAATAAAGAAAGGAAATCCTTTCTGACATCTGTTGGACTTGGACTGCAGTTAATAATAGGACAGGAGAAAAGGGTAGAATTCAAGTAACATATGCAAATATCTCATGATGTTAACCCCAGTAGACTTGCTGGTAGCTCACATGGATGAGCACATCAATTTTAATACAATAAAGTAACATTCAACACAAGAAACAGCATTAGGTTCTCAACATTATTTGTTCTTTAATAACTGCTACTGAATATTGTGAAGGTTTTGAATTATTGTGAGTTGCCTCCCTGCTGGAAGTTGAGTAATACAGACATTGGTTGTATTCAAAGGCATGAGAGATTTATTTAAATGTACCCCTTGCTCCTGAAACAAATAGTCTTAAAGTTAAATGTATCATGTCTCAGTGTTTCCAGTGTACACCTCAACTTGTGGTTTAAATTAAAAACAGGAGCCAGGAGTTGGAGAGAGACCCTCCTACACTTTGGAAGTGCATCCTCCTCTTTTCTGCTCTCTAGAAAGGAACTTCACTGGAAAAAAACTAACAAAGGCACATCCCATCTCCAAATCAAAGTATACCTAGCCTGGAAAAAGTGTTAAATTATGGGTAACAGTGCCACCTGCTGAATGCCAGCCTAACACCTTCCTTCTCCAAGGGAATGTGTCTTAATGAAGTACAGTTGGTGTTGATTAAGGCACAGGCACACACCCTGCCTGCCTCCCATGTAGAACACAAGATACAGCATGGGTTTAAATGCTAAATTAAATACTTGTCTTTGGAGCATAAGATTGATTTGATTAAGTACATCATCATGCAAATGCAAAATACTCTTGGAAATCATACCAAAAAAGATTTTAAATAGGTCTGATGCATTTTTTTTTGCTATTATTAGTTCTGAGCTGTACAAAAATAAATTTGAATTGCACTTCTAGGGGTAACTTGGGGAGAAGGTGCTGATGTTCTAAAGTTGCAAACAAAGTGAGATTCCCTGCTGAATTTAGAACTATTTGATTCTACCAAGGACACTAAAGAAGTCTGAACTGACTGAGACAGGTATTTTGTAGAAGTGAGCAAATGCCTTTCCTGCATGCAGCAGTTTGATAGAGCAGCCTAAAAATACATAACACTTTTAAAAGCCATTTATGGGCTGAATTTTTGCCCACTTGTTAGGTGCCTGCTTAATAATATTTATTTCTGTCTTTAAATGGCCTTGCTCAATTTAAGGGAATGCTGATGCAGGACAGTTGAGGGACTGTAGCTGAACTGGGCTCTTACTCTGAAGGACCATCCCATGTGGTGACAGACACTGGTGAACCAGTAGAGGGTGGTTTGAGTAATCTCAATGAGGTATATATAGTCCTGCATCACTTGGGTGTTAGCAGATTGTTTTCTCCATCATATTATACACACAGAAAGACTTTTCTGTTGTGTTTAAATCCTATACATGCCCTTGCCTTACCTATTTTCTACTTGGTGCAATGTTACCCTGAAGGATTTGCTTGATTTCAGGTGACCATCTTCAGACCATCAGCTTTGCAAATGCTGAGTGAGACCAGTGTCCACTCTAGTCACAAGTACAGCCCTAGGGAACTAAATCCAAGCTGTAAGATGGTAACATACTGTGTGTTTCTGACACTAACTGGCAGGAAATTTTATGCCAAAGAGTGCTTGCTGTGGAGCTGTCTTTACTAGAAAAGTAGAAGAGAACAGACTGAAGTGGATAGGAGTTGGAGAATAAACCCAGCAGTAAAATGTAGGTTGCATACTCCCCCTTTTCCACAGCCCTGTATCCCTCTAAAGAGCAAGAGAAAAGCTCTGAGTGTGTGGCAAAGACTTTGTTTATTTAGAAAACTAAATCTGCATTTTTTTGGCAGCTAATTCAGAAAAGCTGGTCCTTAAATGTCTGTCAGAACCAAAGCGCACGAGTATTTTTCTTCTGGCTGCCCCCTGGCACTGACATGAGTTCTGTGAGTGTATAAATAGAGAGATGCATCCCTGTGTTTCCATTTCCAGTGTGAGCTCTCTGCTGTTGGCCTCAGTGCTTCTAAGCAAGGGGAAAGGGATGTTGACAGGCATGTAAATGAAGCTGGACACATGCTTAACAAAAAGCGACAGCGAAGTGAAACCAGTGACTTTGTTCCATCAAAAGAGACAAATTTCCCATCCTCCAGCATAACATTCAAAGTGCCAGTGCTCTCTGAGCTGTTCTCACAGAGGATGTTCTCTAATGGTCAATTTGTTTAGAGGCAGAAAGGATGGCATTGCAAATGCAGCAAATAAAACCTCGCAGCGCTGCAGCATGAAATCCTGGCACATCTCCTGCTGCTGGAGTCAGGCTTGGGGAAAAACAGCCATTCCTGCTGGCTCTGGATGGCAGCAGTGGCACAGAACACAGAACCTGCTTTCTTTCACCCAGGACTACAGGCAGAGCTGGAAGTCCTCTTGTATTTTGGCACCTGTGCTCAATAACCGTGTGCTGAAATATCTGATAAAAGCTTCAGAGGCATCTTAAGAACCCTGTACCATGAAAAAGATACCGTGGGCTTCAGCTTGGGCTCAGCTCAAAACCCTACGTGAACACAAAGGATTTTTGTTCCTTTTTATAACAAAGATGCTCCCCAGCATCTCTGCAGTTACAACTGCAAGAAAGCCACAAGCTTCTGTGCATGTAACAGCCCCATTAGCATGTGAAAGTATTTTTTTTAAACCCAGACTGATTGTAGTGGATCCTTCAGACAAACCTTTCACCTCCACGTCTCTCAGAAGGAGCTCTGGAGTCTGTGCTGAGCAGTAACCATGTTAATCAAACTGCTGACAGCAATGCAAGGATGCATTGCTTAGCTAAAAAATAGAGCAGCACAGATCCTATACCTTTTTTTTTCCCCTTACAAAAGAGCCTGAGTGAGAACTGGAGAGTAGAGCTGAGTAGAGGATCAGCACTGCATCCTCTAGATTTAATTGCAAGGAGAATTGTTTAAGGGTACATTGAGTGTGTGGAAGGTGGTGTACTGCTGTGTGAGAGACCTGGTTGGTTTCTTGCCAGGTAGTTCCTTGGGACAATAAGACAGACCAGGGTAGTCTCTAAAAGAGAAGGAAGGGTCCTGTAATTCTGTTTTGACCATGATGACAAGGATGCCAGGGCTTGGAAGCAAAGCAGAACTGGTAGAGAGGGGAGAGAACAACTTTATTTGCACCTTCCCATTAGGGAGATTCCCAGAACCTGCCTGTTGAGCAGGAGAGGAGCAGAGATCTGTTGTTAACCTTTGGCAGCTTCTGTGTATTTGCTGTAAGTGAGGATGAGGAAGGGAGGAGAAAAAAGTGCCTGGAAGACCTGAGATGAAGCCTGAGGAACAACCAGCAGCTGAGGCCCAGATGCTCTTGTTTCTGAGAACTGATGGTCTAGAAACAAAGGTGAGCACTGATGTTTACTAAGAGACCCATGACCTGTGGTATAGAGCTAAAGACAAAGCCTGTCCTCATTCTCTAAGCAAAAAATATTGAATATGTTGCTGTCGCTTGGCAGTCTCCATGGGAAGCAGGAAGAGCAAACCACTCCTGTTTGAATTTGAGATGTGCATGGTGAAGAAGGAATGGCTGGAATCCACTGTAATTCTTCAGTAGTGCTGGCACGAATCCAAAGGCACAGGGCTCAGCAGGAGCATAAAACCCTTTAAAAAATGACTTCAAATATCTTTTCTAGGCACACTTTTCTTGGGAACATTTATGGAAGAAGCAAATGCTGTGCTTCTCAGAATAAAAAGTGGAATTTCTTCCTTTTCTGCCACTGAACAGCTTCTTCTGGCTCTGCTAAATCATTAGATGTTGGGTCTTAAATCTACCCAGTCTACCAAGGGGAAAAATTCCATGTTCTACAGAGAAGGAGGACTTTGATAGATTTACTTTAAAAAGGGGTGAGGGAGAAACTTGCAACAGATTTAAGGTGTTAAAAATAGCCATGGATAGGATGTAGATAATGGCAGTTGTGTAGCTTCTCTTAATACAGGTACTAAGTAAAGAGGGATGAGGTGGCACCAGGAGCAAGATGCTGTGGAGAGGATCATGAGGTTAAAAGTGTGTTTTCATCCCTCATTTGTTGAGCTGTTTGACCTCTGGCTTGACCTTGAGTATTTAAGCTGGTATCATGTTTGGAGCTGGAGAGTATTTGATGCACTTGGTAGGTGTACCTGGTGAAAATGGAATTTATGATGACAAAGGCCATTTGCAAATCCATCAGTTTCATTGAAATGATTTTTCCTTTTGAGGGGAAATCAAATTTTGGGTGTTTGTGAATATTTCTCTTACAATTGGCAAAATCTAATCTTTCAGCTAGTTGCCAAGAAAATAAGTTGAAAATTACTATTACTACAGTGTATAAAAAATTTCCTCTATTCTATCAAAAGCAATCACTGCTCATCTTGGTTTTGTTTGTTGTTGGTAGGGGAAAGGCACTGGCTGGGGAGGTTACAGACCCTGCATCACAGAGCAGAGGCATGTTAGGATTAGAAAGAAATGTGTTTTTATTTTTAAAGGCTTTTAGCTCATCCCTTTGTGTTTTAAAGCCAAACTGCTCTACACTCCTGTGTTGATGCTCATTTCTCTATTTTTGTTCTCTCCCAGTGAGGTGTAAAACCTCTTTGTAGCTTTTTGCTCTCTGGACAAGTCTTATCTACTCTCTCCCTGGGACTTTCTAGGTCTCCTTACATTTTGCTGGGCTTTTTATAAGCTGTGCACCCAGTTCAGGCCCAGTACCTTATGAACTGAGCCCAGCTCCCAGCCAGACCTTGAGGGAACATTGCTGAAGATGGAGGCTAAGTGCACACAGTGCATAGGTTGGTTTGCAGGGCTGCATTTTGGGTTGTCTTCTCACTGGAAAAAGGACAACTTTGTGCTGGGACAGCTCAAATATTTGGGGCTGCACCTTGGACAGGCCCTTTTGCCCATCAGTAACAAGGGAGGAATGAATTCTGCCTTCTTTCTGTTCTTGTTCTCAGCTCTTAACTGCTGTGGTGCAGGAACTGGTCCTCTTTGACTCTGCAGACCCAGAGTGAGGGGGCAGAATTATTGAACGGGCAAGACAAATGCTTCAGAGTGGGGTAGGGAATGGATTTGATGACCCTGGAGCCTTTCCCTGCCCTTTCCTGTGTGATTTTTTTGAAGCTGGGGCTTCCAGGGCTGTCATAATACAACCTCTGATAACAGCCACTGTAGCTTGGGGCTGAAATTTACAGTTGGTTTGTTGTTCTCCTCTGTTGTCTAGCAGTACCTGGGATTTTCATTATTGTGTGAAGAGCTTTCTAAAGGCACCAGCAGTGCTGCCCGTGAGTGAGTCTTGACTCATAGGCTGTGATTTGTATTTGTTCTCTTTAGCAGCTCTGAGGGTAACCCACAACAGCCCCAGGGATGTGCCAGTCATTCACCTCTCTGATCTTTTGTCAAAATATATTTAGTGGGAGCAGTGGGGGAGGAGGAGGAGGACGTTAGGAGCCTTCCAGCAGGTTGGTGTCAAAGGGGAGAGAAACCATTGCTCAAGTCCTCTATCATAGTCAGTGTGAAAGGGAAAAAGAGCAGCCTACCAAGAAACTGGCTGTTAGACCTCAAGAGCTGAGCTCTGAGACTCTGCACAAATTCTCTTCCTGAATTGATAAAACAGTAAATGAAAAGGGAAGCAAAATTTTATTGAAATTAACATAAAGTCCCTTTAATCATCGAGCTTAATCCTCAGTAGAAAGGGAGTCCAAAATTGATTTAAAATCTCAGTACAACCATCCTTTCTAATGTGAGACAGGGATCCGAGTAAATGAATGATTTGCTTGAAAAATTCTGACTAATCTTGAGAACATTAAAATTAATATAAATGTGTGATCTTGAGTTCTATCCATTTTTGGATCCCATTTCAGTAAGTACATATAATTTGGGATGGGACCTCAGCCATTTTATGTGTAAGAGCAGAGGGAACACATTCCAGTATCTTTAATCAGAGTGTAAAAGGGAGATTGTGTTTCACATGAAGTATGGAAATATCATCCTGGATAAACTGGAATAGAAAGATTGTGGATTGGAAAATGCAGCAACTATCTTTGAGGGTATGGAGTCATTTTTCCCTCCATTTTTTGTGCTGTGGATTCTGGGATCTGTTAGGATAAGAGAGGAACCTTCCCTATATTCATGGATTTGTCAAGGGATGTTTTCTGCCTTCCTCCCCCCCCAGTGAGAGGCTTTTTTGGGACAATTTATCAGATCTGCTAAGGAATTCTGAGGGAAGGTGATCTGAGTGCTGTATAGCACTCAAAGTCCAATATATTTTATATTTTGCAGGAAAACCTGAGTTAACTGCTCAGTTGAGAGATGCCATGGACCTCAAGTTTAATCTCCTAATGCATGCTTATTAAGATACTGTCAGCACTGGGTTAAATGTGCTGAGGGCTCTGTATCCTCTTAAATAGTAAGTAAAAAACCTTTCATGATGAGTCTGTGCTTCCAGCCCAGTGATTTTAGTTAGAAAAAGCAGATGTGTGTCACAGGCAGAGGAAGAGGAGTGTGCCCCCCACCTGTGCCAACAGCACCCAGGAGCACATGGGTGCCAGAGGAAGAGAATTGTCTTCACCACATCCCAGGCATTCCAGCTGATCTCTGATGCTTCAGGGCTGGAGGTGGAGGAATCTTAAGGACTCAGGTACATTTGCTGAGTTGGGAGGAAGGTAAATTCTTTGTTAGCTCTGGCAGGTGCTCAGGTAAGTCCCTGAAACAAGAGCTGATTACACCAACTTTTCAAATGTTGAGCTTAGTTCTGAGGAAGAGAAGGGGCTGCTCTTTCTGGCTGTGCCTGGTGGATAAAGGGTCTGCCCAGACCTATTCACAGACTTCTGTTCTTCCATTTCCAAGCTGAGTAGTGGGTCCAAGCCACGTTCTTTGAGACCCCTGGTGGTTTATGATGCTCAGCAATGGTGACTTCATTGCTTCCCCAGGTGCTGGCTCTGTCCAGGTCCTGCCCCAGCTTCTCTCTGCATGCAGCTTGCTATCCTTGTGAGACCAGAGCTGCTGCATTACCTGGGAACTCAGGTAATACTGGGCAGTTTTCCTATAAATGAAATTCTCCTGTGTATGACTCTGCTTTTGGAGGTAGATGGGATGCACAGTAAATAAAGCAGCAAGAATTAACTCTTTCACTTTCTGTAAGTACCTTTTAAAAGCAGCATACATATGAACATAGGCTGCTGTCACCTCAAATGAGATCACTTAATGAAGTTTGTATAGGATTTTGCAAATCCCTCTGCAAGCCTTAGAATTAGCTATCTGCTAGTAGGAGGGTTAGAGAAACAGCAATACTAAATACCAGACAATCTCGTGGCATTTGGCAAAAGCCTGGAAGATTATGTGGGAGGCCTCTGAGTTCTGATGTTCCTCAGAATCAGAGGAGCTGAGTGGGTATTTAAAATTATTGCTGTTTTTGCCTGCCCAGGCTGCAAGCTGTGAACAGGTTCCATTGAAGAATACAAGTGACAGTGTTTACTGAAAACTTTTCAGGGGGATTATACAGGTTGTGGCAGATGAATATGCCATGTGTGGAAAAGATCCTAGGCCAACAATGCAAGGGGATAGAGAATCCTTTCTTTCCAGCAGAGCTGTTGTGATGCCAGCTCCTGATAATACCTGGTGACCAATTACATTGCTGCTAAACCAAACTACAGTAAAATCTGTGTCATGCTTAAATTGCTGGAACAAAAATGTGCGGTCAAGTGTATCAGGAACCTTTGCTAGATCAATAAATACAGCTCCATAAATGTGGCTGATATCCAGAGAAATTACAGTATCATTCCCAATGCATCCAGCTCTGCTGCAGTAGTTAGTCTGAGCATGGTCCTGCATCCAGAATGAACAGCAGTGGCTTCACTGCTGTATAAATCTGCTGTGCACACGTGGCTGTGTGGGTGGCTCTTCAGTGAAGAATAACCAGGGTGTATTGGAGCTTTTGTGCAGGTTTGTGGACCTGGAGGATAACTTAGCCTCTGTCTGATCAGACTGAGGATAACACGTGTGATTTCATGGCTGGTGAGATGCAGTGTGACTGTCACACAGGGAGGGTTCACACAGCAGCTGCCTCTGTCACAGCTCCAGCTCACCCATGGCAGGCCAGCAGGATTTGCCCTGTGTTGTTTCTGCTCTGAAATGTTCCTTCCTGCTCCATAAATTAATAACTAGTACTTAGGATAGTTTTGACTGACTCTGATGTAGAGATTGAAGTTAAGTAACGTGTCCTGAACTCATCATCACTGACATTGTTTATCAGACACATTTATAATCCCCTTTTCATGACATCTTTTCATTACTGGGTAACTTTTGAGGGAGGGGGAGTTTAGTGATTAATCATTGTTAGGAAGAAATTAGAAATGATGTGTACCAGTTGCAATTGTGACTTTGTAGAAGTGCCACACTGAGATGGAGTCCTGCTGGAGTTAATGACAGTTGTGTGTCTCCCATTGATTTTTTTGTTGGGGCTCTGGGGAAGGGATCTCATCAGTATTTTTTTGTATCTATATGAATTTGCAACAGTATATTCTCTTCATATTCTTGTGTCTGTGCCTGATTCACATTGTGTGGGCATCAATCACAACTGCAGGTAATTATAGCATCCATTTTTTGTATCAGAGTATGAAATGTATAGATATATTCTGACCTAATACTTTCACTGGTCTGAATGACATGTCATTTATTGAGCTGGGCACTTCTGGAGCTCCCCATCCTGGCTTTTGTACCCTCTTTAGGATGTGCAAGGATAAGTTCCTGGTCATTGCATACCTGGTACAAGCTGTAGCTACCTGGGCATTGTGAAACCACGAGGGATGTAGGCAAGGTCCACAAAATAGAAGCTTGACATAATGTAAATTTTACACCATCTGGCTTCTTAATGCTGCCACAAAATAAAATATATCCACATCTGGGAAGAGAAGTGTCTTGTCTAGCATATTCTAGCCCTAGAACATGGGGCAAAGGGCAGGCAGAGTCTGAGACCAGCAGCTGGAGCCAAGCTTGTGCATGTGATATTTAACCTTCAAATGAGTGGCAAGGACTGGGGTGTATGGTGACAGAAAATGGGGGAGTGGTAAATCCAGTAAATGGATTTAGTATAGATGTGGAAAATGTTTGCATGGGTCATTTAGCACTCCAGTTACCCAAATTTGTCCTGGCCAGAGGCTTGCCACTGGAGCAATTAATTGAATGAGATGGACATGGAAACATGGAGCCTTAGCTAGGGCTGTGTGTGCACATGTGACAAATAAATTGCTGGTGAGTGGCAGGGATTGCAGCAAAAGGTGGCATGCCCCCTAGCCAGAGGTGTGCTGTGGAGGCAATTAATCAAATGAGCTGGGCAAAGAGATGTGATGACACCTGTCGCAGAGACCACTGCAAATACACAAGCAATTAATGATCTTGATGAAAGGAAGAAGAGATAATTTAAAGGTATTCTCCAAAGAGCTGGTATCTGAGTAGAAAATTTTCTGCCTTAGCTCCAAAGGAGTCTTAGTACTTTCCAAGCTATGGTGCTGGTGCATTTCCAGGTGCTGTGTGAAGGAGAAAAAGAGGAAGACTTTTCAGTGTCCTAAGAATCCCTCAGCTTCAAAGCTCTTTGCACAAACAATGTCTGTGCACATGTTCAAGTATTGTAGATCATCTGCTAAATTTAATCCAAAGATAGCAGAAGTTTCCAAGCGTTGTAGATTGCTCTTATAAACATCTTTGCACTCAGATATTAGTTAATATAATCTAAGAGTCTGCAAGTGGACATTTCTATGTTGACAGCAGTTGTAATTTTAGAGCTTTCTAGATTCTAGATTTTTTTACAATCTAAATATTGAGCTCACCATAGTATTCACCAAATTTGTTTCCTTTTGCATGGGAAACATGCTTTTCTAATGGTGATCTTGGGATTAAAAAATTAGTAATGACTGTAGCAATACATTTATTTTCCAGAGATCTAGCTCATCACCTGATTTTTTTTCTCTTGTAACCTCTCCTCTCTGCCTCTTTCCTGCAGAAATAACAATGTTTCATCCTATATATACTATACATCCTATATAAACTATACTCCATCATAAGCATCTCCTTGAGTCACTCCTGGCTTAACCAAAAGACTTCCCATGCCAACACTTAACACATCATTACCCATAATAGTTGACTCTTGCCTGTATATCCTAATGCAATATCAGGACTCCATTACTTAGGAGTTTCACCTAAAGATAACTCTCACACAGAAAATTAACTTATCTTGGGATATTTATCTGCTTCTTTTTCATATTGAAGAACCAATCTGTCCCTTTTGTAGAACTTTTCTGCATTGGATGCATCATTAGTTCTGTTTTTTGTCCTGCCCATCAAAATGAGATGAGAATTTTGTCTTAGGCTTGTCTTCTACTACAGTAGCATTGCAGGTATTGCTCACTGCTAAGAGTATCCAACTTCTGAAGACTTCTTTAGCTGTTCTTTTGCAGCCAGATCTTATCTGCATTCTGCAGAGCTCTCCTCCCAAGTGTCCCTACCTTGCTATCTTGAGATGGACAGGAATTGGTACTTAGCCTTAGAGACCCAAGTGTAGCATGTCATCAATTATCTTTCTCCAGACAAAGGAGCATTTAAGATTATTTTTTTTTCCCCCAGGTTTGTCATGGCAACTCGCAGACTTTTAAGATAAAGTAAAAAGGTAATGTTAGCTTAAATGATTGGCAAACTGGTTGACAAGCACAATGGGAGATGATCTTTAGTATGTACATTAACAGCTTGCCATTTCCCAGAACTCCTTTTACTTGAGTTGAATGACACTTTTGTTTTCTTTGCAGAATTTCATTCCTACAGCAGGGAGAGCACAAGAAAAGGAAGAGCAGGACCCTCCAGATGACAGAATCTGATCAGTTAATTTCAAGAGCAACTTCAAAAGAATCTTTTCATCTCCTCTTAATCCTCTGTCCATCACTTGCAGGGTCCCAAAGAAAGGAAGGGCCCATAGTGCCCTGAGGCCCCCACCACTCCCACAAGGTCAAACACATTATTTGCTCTATTGCCACTTCTCCACTATGGCTATAGAGAAAGATGAACAGAAATATGTTAATTTTTTTTTCTCCCCACTCTAAGCAAAACACAAAAGCAGCAGTAGAAAAGTCTTAAGGAGAAACAGGATGAAAATTCAGAGATTCTTTTGCATGGAACAGAAACGTCCTGTATTTAATGTGTTCACAGACATAGAAATGATTTGTGGATTGGTTATCAGTCCTACCATGGAACCTGGAGACTGACATAGCTGCTTGAGCAGTGTCAGTGTTTTGAGTTGAAAAAGAATTAATGCATTGCTGTCAAATGAACCACCTTTATTTTTTTTTAACCTGCTTTATTGTTGTGCAAACATAATTCCTCACTCACATCGAGTTGTCTTCTTTTTAACTCAAAATCATTGGGCTGAAACACAGAAAACATACCTGCAAAAATACAAACAAAGATGGGGAGATGACACCTTAAATGTATGGAACTGAAGCAGTGCCACATGAGCAAAGATGTGGCCTGGATGGCTTGAGAGCTCTTCTTCTTGCTGTAATTTCTATTAGAATCTTTATATGGCTTGTCTTGGGGTCTGCAGCTCTTGCAGGGTTTGGGTTGCTATAATGTTGGATGCAAAGTAGGATTACAGCAGAATTTGGTGATATCTACTTGTTGCTATTACAAACCCATAAATAGGGGGAAGGATTTTAAAAAGACAGAAAAAGATAACAGGAGAGACTGGAGTCAAGAGAGCAGGGTTGTCTTCCAGAGAAGATTCAGATTGGCATCACATTTATTGCAGATTTCTGGCCAGGCCTATTTTTTTGTCTTTCAATATGCAGGTGTTAATTAAATCAGTTTAATTCCATTCATTACATCTCTATCGGAATTGGTCCAATATACTCTAATAACACTCAACCCACTAATTGTTTTCCAGTGCAAATGGAGATGGGTCAGTCTGAACCTATAGGACTTTCTTATTGATTCCCTCAGAGCTAGATTGATGGTCTTTGCTTAGTTCTTAATGAATTAATCTGCATTAGCGATGAGGAAAAGCAGAAATAGTTTTGATTTTTACTCTTGCTGAAGCTGGGCACATGTCTTAAATTTTCCAAACGAGCAATGGATAAATGAGAAGCCTCCAGCTCAGTAGCGTTCACCACAGGCTGCAGAATACTAATTTTGTTGTTCTTTTGGCATTTGCTTAGAATTGAGCCTGAGTCTCCAAGCATCTAGTTTCCTTTCATCTCCAACCTCAAAATGGCTCAATTTCAGCTTTACAGTAAAGGACAAATAAAAGGTGGGTTTGGGGCTTCCCACTTTGAAGCCATACTGGAGTTTGCTGTAAATCAACATGACTACTGGTTAGCAACAAGGTAGGATTTTGTACCAACTTCATGTGCCCTGTTAGAGAATGACATAAATAAACCAGAGTTCTCAGAGAGGTACCTTTAGAGCCACAAATAATCCCACTAAAACTTGGAAAACCCCTGGTTGTACAATGCTGCCATTTTTCATTAAAAAAGCCCAACAACTCTCCTCAATTTGTGGATTTCATACCAGTAATTTTATCTTAATTTTATCTTAATGTCTTATCTTAATTTTATCTTAATGTCTTATCTTAAAAGACATTTCAGAGAATGTTCATGTATGTACACATGTCCACAGGTGTACACCCAATGCACAAACACCTGGGTGTTGAATTTGGGTTTTAGAGCCTTCTTGAAGTGAAGGAGCCCTTGGTTAAGATGATATGAGGCTACTGATTGTAAAACCATCAGGTTACAAACATTAGTTAATGCTGCTGTCAGTCAGTTCTCTCTGGTGTGTTGTAGGCTGAGATCAGAAGGCATTAATCTTGCACTGGCTGATGTACAGAAATGCAGGGTTGCTCTCCCATTAAATCAAAGGGCTGCTCAGTCCTTTCCAGAATGCACCCCAGTCATGGCAGTTGCTTTTCTGGCAACATGCTCTGCTCTTGCCTTCTTGGGGAAGGTGTTGATGTTTTAGTAATATACTTAAATCTTTGGCTTTCAATGCTGGAAAATTGGTCTTGATCATGCAGGTCACTCCAGCACCTAAAATCTCCTATAATAGTCCCCTAAACCAAAAGGACTTGAGGGAATCGAGCTGGATTAAATCATACAAGGCAACAGTAAAAGCCACAATTGTGCTGTTTGGTTCTTGCTCCCCTAGATCACTGTTTTGTAAAGTAAATTAATCACAGTATTAGTTAAAAGTATTGGAGAAATGCCAAGTAATCATTCAGGTATGGCAGATTCTGATCCCTCACTTTGCTGCAGTTCTTGGGACATCACTCCCATATTTCTTTAATATCCCAGCTTGTATATTTAGTGGAGACAATGTCTGTAGCAACCACCTCCACAGTGATTTAAGGCTGATCCTTGTTCCCTTCTGAGGGGGACGATTTAGGTATCAAAATTCTGGGGCAGGTTCATAGCTGGGAAACCTGAGGTGTCATAAATGCTGCTGGCAAGCCAGAGTGAGGTGTCTAATCCCTCAGGAGGTAGAAGATGAAGTCATGTCAGTTCTGTCAGCGCTGCTTTATGGGCTGGTGTAGGCAGTTCACTGCTGAGCAGGCTGGCAGCTCTGAATCCCATTCCTAAATGCTTTTCCCCATCCAGGGAACAGGAATATACAGTCATAGTTGCTTGTGTGGAAATTTAGGTCTCTTTCTAAATATAGAAGCACAGAATTGTTTATGTTGGAAAAGGTCTTTAAGATATTTGAGTCTGGCCAGCACGGCCAAGTCAACCACTAAACCATGTCTCTGAGCACCACAGGGAATCATTAGGGTTGGAAAGGACCCTCTAGGGTCATCAGGTGCAACCTTCACCCCAACCTCTCCCTAACCACTAGACCATAGCCTCAAGTGCTACATCTATTTGTTTTTTTGAACCCCTCCAGGGATGGTGACTCCACCACCTCCCCGGGCAGCCTGGTCCAGTGCCTGACCACTCTCTCAGGAAAGAATTTCTTCTTAATATCCAATCTAAACCTATTCAGAATAAAGACATAATTGGTGCTACTGGATGAGCCATCAGTCCATGCATGTCCGCCTTCCTTGGGACATTACAACTGCTTAAAAAACCCAAAAAGTAAATAAACCTCCAATGAATGAACAAAACCTCTCTAAATCCTTTCTTGAGGGAGAACCCAGAAGAGATCCTACAGAGGTAATATTCTTCACATTGCTGTTCAGAGCTTCAGTTTTACTGGAAGGGGCATAGTTTATTCTGTGTAGTTGTGGATTGGTTTATGGACCATTTTTTTAAAGAAAAAAATTTGATTTTTTAATGTAAACGATCAGGTTTTGACCTGAGATACTTTACATTTGTTTCCTCCATGGTGTCTGCTGGACAAGTTGCTGCCTCCTTCCACTATATTGTGTTTATTGGCAGAGAAGACAAATAGTTTGTTCCATGCAGCAACTCGTGGGGCAGTTTGTAAGAGTCCAACTTCAGGAGTCAGCTGAAGAATTGCATATAAAATTGCTCCTCACTGTCCTACTCCCCAGCCTAACCCTTTGTACCTGTTTATCTATATGCTTGTGTGTATACATGTCTATATCTACTGGTATTTACGTTGAATTTTGTTGTTCTACCTCCTGTCTTTAGAGCCATTTCTACCCTTTCTGCAGGACCCCCTTGAGGAGATTTCCTTGGCTGGCTCATGTGCAGTTGTGTTTTGTTGGTTGCTTCCATAACTTGTAACTGCCAGACCCTTGTTTGCCTTTCAGTTTTTGTTTGCCTTTGTTCTCTGGCCCATTTTCACTGTGGTATCTTTAGCATGTTTACTATTAGGCTTTTATCTTCTTGAAATGTCGATCCCACTGTGTCAGGTGTTATCTATTTTGTCTCACAGTTGTAAGGGGCTTTGGAGCAGGGGATGGTATTTATTCTGTTTACACGGTACCTTGCACAAAGGGTCATTAACTTGATCAGCCTCTGAGCAGTATTATGTTCTCTGTGATATTTAATGTTAAATTATCATTGTGTAGAACTCACTGGCTTGCCAGTTGTGTGGTTTTTGTGGGGTTTTTTTGTTGTTGTTGGTTGGTTTGTGGTGGTGGTTTTTTTTTTTCTTTTTTCAATATATAGCTGCTTTTGTGTGTTTTTTCCAGGATTGAGAAATGCTTCAGCCAACTCTGAATGTATAGGCAGGAAGCAAACCCAGTGGCCTCCTCCACGGTGCTGTTGTGACCTATTTATTAATTGGGCTCTGCACAAAGCAGGATGGCAGCACAAGTCACTCCTCCCTCCCCTTTCCAGATCAAACCCATCTATTGCTAATCACTGACCTTAGATGTAGCACTGAGCTCATTTTCCTGGCTGAACCGTGCCATCATCACCATGCTTATTCATCTTTATACACCAGTGTTATATAATACTGTATAAAAAGCATTCATGGAGTCAAGTACCTTGTATTTCCAGCTTCAGTCCTGACAGCTTTTCATTGTTGTGTTCACAAAAGCTTTACTGAGCATGACCTCCCCTTGGACCATTCACTCTGCAGCCTGCCTGAATAGTCCTCTGTTCTTTGCCTTAGCACTGGCTTTAGGATCTTTGCCTGTAGGACAGCTCTATAGTTTTCCAGTTTGGCCCTTAATTCCTTTTCAAGGGTGGATGTCATCTAAGCTTTCCTCAAATGCTTGTCCCCATTGAAAAATAATTGCAGTTTTCTAGGGTGGTGCACAAACCATTGCTGGTAACAATAGTGACACTGCAAAGACTTTGAGCTGTATAATGCTATGGAATGATTTTTTTTCTCTCTTTTCACTGAGGATCCCACCCCAAGCTGAATTTTCTGCCATTCAGTGTGAGGGAAGAGCTGATCACTCTGTGAAATTCAGGATTTGAGCTACTGCCAGTTTTAAAGGAGAAGGTGCTAAAAAGAGGTGCAACATAAACCCTAAAGCACGTAAAACTGTTGCCACAGTATTTTTTTTATCTCTCCTTGCTATACACAATGTCCTCTGACTTCCCATGGATTCAATTCTTCCTCTTTGCCTGCTGTTTGCAAACCCTCATGTGTTGCCCCACTAGTAGATGTGTATTTTATTCCTGTGCAGTTTTCTCTTCCCTGCTGTTCATGAGCATAAAGGAATATATTTTTTCCTTTAACAGCACTAATTCTTTCTCTATTTTTAAAACCTACAACCCTTCTCAAGGATGCTGCTGCTCCTTGGCAGTCTCATATGTTGATGCTTCTATGTTGGGACTCAATTTTCTTCTCATTATGCTCTTCAGACTTACCTGAGCCTTCTCTTCAACCCCTTGTACTGCCCTTGCACACTTGGGAAATGCCTTGTTGCTTTAGGTCTCCTGAATTTCTAGTGTCCCACTAACTGGAGACCATGGAGAAAAGCAGCACTGTGGGTCTTCTGTGGGAGCCTGTTATAGGAATGTGGAGCAGGACAATATTGAGAAAATACTTTCTGAAATTCCAACCAAATGTTAACTGTCTTTCTTAGCCATTTGATGCTGTTGATGCTCCATTTCCCTGCTGTGTTCTCTTGCTACTTGTCCTCTGAGAGGTGGAATTTATCACCTCACAGGCAGATGGGGCAGTTGGCAGTAGTGAGATCCAGATGTAAAGCTTTGGAAGGTTCCCAACAGCAGCATCTGGGCCTGGCTCTGGCTTATTGCCTGAATTCTTTGTGAACCCTCAACAGCTGGCCATGGAGCTGCCTCTGGGGTTATCTCAGGGGTGGCTGCTACAGATCTGGCTGTGAAACCATATTCTCCTGACATCCCTCTCCACTCAGAGGAGATGTCCCCATACGTTCACATGCAGGAATCTTTTTGTAGCTCAGGCTTCAAATGTACTGTATAAAATATGAGCATGTATCTCTTTGTACCCATGAAATGAGTAATCTGGGAACTGTGAGGAAGAAGCTTGTGTGTGTGTGCATGTGTATTCATGTGAGGGATTTCTGTGTGCAGGAATACAGTTAATAGTTAGCAGATTCTCTACTGCTACCATGGCTTTGACTCCAAGTCAATGGACGTGTGCCAAGAGAATATTTGGCTAAATATGTCCCATCCCGTGTAGCAGCAGAACACTGGAGGGTTTGGGCATGTTGCCTTCTGTCCATTTTACTTAAAACACAGTCGAATCATGTTGCCTTCATTAGGTGAGACTTGCTCCTGTGCTTGGGCCTGATAAACACTGATTTTTTCCAGCTTAAATGGCTCCTACACCAGTGTAAGACCCTCTTTGTGGTGGAGATGTTCACTACTGAGCAGATTGCAGTGCAGTTAAAAGAAAACAAATGTATATTCAGTCAGTATTTTATAATGTTCACCACAGCTGCCTGTATCATGAATGGAAGAGTCTTCTGTTTATGATTAGAATATATTTGAAATATTGTATATTAAAATATATATTTCACGTATGCAAACACATTTCATATATCTCTGTGTATGATGGTGTATGTATTTTTCTGCCATGAAATGGTGAGAATTCTGAATTTTGGTGCCTCAGGACGCTAGAAAATAATCTTCATAGACATTGTCTTGTTTAAATTACAACGAGCCCTGATTTGGACTGACTAGTTATTAATATGCAAATAAAGCATACATTTTGATCACATTGACTTCAAGATAGGATTTTATGGGGAAAAAAAAAATTGTACTAATGGTTTCTAAAGTTTAGGACAACCCTTTATCTGCAGGTATTGTTGAATTTAAACCAAAATAAGGATATAATGATAAAATTTAATAAAATAATTAAAAAAAACCCCAAATCTGAGGATGGCTGGTATAGGTGCATTTTGGGGCAGAAGTTGTGTTTACCTATAAAAAAACCCTTTCAGGAACAAGCTTTCTGTGAAAACATCAAATAGGACTTTGGGTGAGTGTTTCTACTGGAATGTTTCAGTGTAGTAGAGTGTAGATCACTGATTTCAGCCTCATTTACATGATTTACACAAGTATCAGCCCCTATACCTAAAAACATATGGGATATAGGTGACTTGGTGTGGGTAACTGACTGACCACAGTGTTCCAGGCAAATAAAACAAGAAGCCTGAAGGTTTGTTCTGTTTGGTGGAACTCTTCTTTTCCATGGATGCTGTCAAAGAAAGGTTGAGTGTTGAATTTGACAAGGACAATGCATATTTTTGAGTGTATCCCTGCTGCTTTTATCCATACATGGACCACTGGAAGAATGGTGTGGCTGTTTGGGGTGAAAAGTGGTAGAATTGTTATCACTAATTCCTACTAAGTCATTGGGAGGTTTTTTTCATTGGTATCTACTGAAAGTTTACCTGAATCAAGACCAGGTGAGTCTTGAACTGGTCCTTCTGACCTGGTGACTTGTTTTCCTTTATGATAAACTGAAATACCCACGTGTTCAAGGCAAGATAAGACATCCTGCTTTTTGGAATGTTTCTTACTTCCTTAGATCAAAGGTAGTTTTGAATACAAGAAGGGGAAATAAAGCTATTTCTTGAGGTCATGGCTGCTGAAGCATGTCTCAAAGTTATGCTGGATAAATATTGTCCTCTGAGCTACTGTCTTTGATATCCTAGGAGTAAGTAAGTAGACTGTACAGTTGCAGGTTCCCTGCCATCATCTCCTTTTGACAGCTCAGCTGTTAGCAGAGAGGTTTTTTTCTCAACTGGGGGAACACATCTGTTCTTCTCTCTCCTTTTAACATTGAAGAGGGTGTTCTGCCTAGCTCTGAGAGTTTGGTGCTTCAATTCAGAGGCATCAGGCAGCACTGGAGCCTTACCTTCTGCATGACCTCTGCCAGTCAGGTCAGGTTAGCAATTGCTGCATTACACCCAGCAAGAGCTGATCCTCCTGTTGTGGCCTCTCTCTCCTTGTAATTACTGAGATCCATCTCTTTCCATTACCAATATAGAAAGTGCAGGATGCATGGGAAGGAGGAGCTCTGCCCATATGGAGCAGAGATAATGGGGGGATCATAAAGGAGAAGAGTATTTTTTCCATTTCAGAATAATTCCCTGCAATTTTTATATTGCTTTAGGTATGAAAAAAAAAAGATAGGATTAACTTTTTTAATTTTGGAACTGTGGCAGGTGGTGGAGAATGACAGGGTGATAGAAAAGCATTTTACTTCTCCTGATGGAGTTTGGGGTTGTGTTCTATTCACATGACATGATTCAAGCCCAGAGAACCAGTGTCCCTCAAAGGGTGATTCTGATGGACCTAAATCTATGAATAACAGGTTGGTGTAGTTGGGGACAACTGCTGAGCAGTAAGTCCTGCTGATGTGTTAATTGACAATAACTTCCTAAAATCACTTGGTACTTGAGACAATGTGCTTAAAGTTTTAAGACTAGTACCTTATAGGCATATCTAAGTAGTCTTGTCTCCTCAGATCCAAAAGCACAGAGCAAAAATCTCTTGTATACCTTTAAAACCCACAGTACTATCTAGACCTGCTTGGATTCTTACTCTATTCCAGGAAAAGTGGGTTTTCTGGGAACCTTTTGTGATGTTCTCTAGACAAAGTCTTAAAAGCTAAAGCCAAACTCTTTCCTTAAGCTCAAGCAGTAAACCTGTTAGTGAACATGATTCCTGAGCTACTGATAGACCTGGGACTACAAATGAGTAGAAGCCCCAAAGTATAATTTTCATATTATGATGCTGTTAAGTCTGTCATTTGCAATCTGCCTTTTAAGAGCAGTTCTACATCACTGACCTAGGCTTAACTTAAAATTTCAGGACCCGTTTGAACAAGAAAAGATCTGTCTGATCAGTTTCCTTGGGGCAGCAGGAACATCTGATTCCCCCCCATCATTTTCTTAATACCTTCTTAATAATGTCTGCTTTCTCTGAGTGCAGTAGTGCATTGATAAGGAACTTTTTCCTTTAATAGCCATAGTGGTTTTGATGTTGAATAATAGAAATTCACTTTTCCACTGTCCCAAATAGGACTAACTGTTCTATTGGTGATATATCTTCAAATTGCATTTAGCAAATAACCGTGGTGGGCTTTAAATATAAATAAGACCCATCCCTTGAATCTCCTTTTAACTGCAAACCTTCAAAGAAATTATATTTTTCCTCCCATCAAATTACCTGGGAGAAAAAAAAAATGACAAGAGTAATCAATTTTTTTTCACAGCTGGTTGGTTGGCCAGAGTTTCTCATCAAGGAGTACATGCTGTTTGCTCCCCAGATGGACAGGCTGGATGAGTAACAAATCCACAGAGCCTGGGACACAAGGTAGAAATTATCCTGCCTGTGCTTTTCATCTTGCACAGCTCTGCTCATGGGTAATTGCAGGTGGCCCATATCCAAATGAGGCTCTATTGGGACAATATCCTATATCTTGTCAGAATGAATCCCATTAAAGCCTCGACTGGAGTTAGGCCAAAAAATTGAAATAATTATGAGGAACTTTAAAAAATAAGTTGAAACCATGTAATGGTGACAATTAGACATTTCAGCAACATCAGCTGTAGCTGCATTTCAGCTCCTTCTGCTGGGTCTCTTTGGCTCAGCTACAGTAAGACTTACTGGGATTAAAAAATGCATGAAGTTGAGGCTATGATCATTGTTTGTGCTTCTTGTTCCAGGGCTTCTGCATAGTTCTGGAGAAGCAGAGCTGCTTTGAACAGTGCTGGGTAAATTCCCTGAGGCTTGGGCCAGAAATGCTGCCTGCACACTGCCACTCAGCTATTTGGGTCACATCTTGCTCAGCTGCTTGCTCTTTAATTTAAAGCATGTTTGCTGCTGTCCTTATTCTACCCAGGGATACTCCTACTTTACCAATCAAAAAGCATGGAAATTAGGAGCCTTTATTGTGAGTCTTATTAGAAAGTTTGAGTTGCAAAGTGATTCCATGCATTAGCCCCAGATCATTTCCTTGGAGACACCAACCTCCCCTTCTCTTCCTACAGTCTAGGTGATGAAGACCTGCATTCCCCTCTTGCTGGGCTTTTGAGATGCCATACCAGAGCAGACACATCTCAAAGGTACACTAAAATGCTGGTGGGCATATTTAAAAGTGATATATCTAACTTCTAAAGAAAGCCTCGAGGCAAATTGCTCCTCTCTCCCTCTGATGTAATCCTGCCAACTCCTAAATCGTTAGACTTTTAAACTGAGCATGTAAACATCAGGCTCCAAACTCATCAGTGTAAGACTTGGAGGGCTGCTGTCGGGGATGCCATGGAAACTGGAGTGCTCTGCTTCTCTCCAGCATTCTCATGGGTGCTGAGGGACTAGAGCAGAGCAGTGGCCAGTCCACTTTGGGTGGCCACCTACTCCAGGGAGGGGTTTGATCTTTCAGCATTGAAAGCAGATCTGCTCTTTCTCACTCCATCTTTTTAAATCTCAACTGGTGTGTGAACTTGGTCCTGCCTGCAGGGATTAGAAGCGAGGTGCTTGCAGTTGCTTTCTCCTTGTGTGCTTCTCATCTTGCAGGATGTAGTGTTGTGCTGTCTCCCTTCCAGCTGTGTGCTCGGGTTTGGCATACTGCTGATGGCACCTCTGAGGGCTGGGCACAACATCTGCTTTAAGGCTAGAGGATGATCAGAGGGCTGGAGCACCTCTCCTATGAGGACAGACTGAGAGAGTTGGGGTTGTTCAGTCTGGAGAAGAGAAGGCTCTGAGGGGACCTTATTGTGACCTTACAGTATCTGAAGGGGGCTACAAGAAAGCTGGGGAGGCACTTTTCAGGCTGTCGAGTAGTGGTAGGACTGGGGGGAATGGATCAGAACTAGAGGTGGGGAGATTGAGATGAGACGTTAGGAAGAAGTTCTTCCCCAGGAGGGTGGGGAGACACTGGCCCAGGTTGCCCCGAGAGGCGCTGGAAGCCCCCTCCCTCGCCATTTTGAAGGCCAGGCTGGCTGGGGCTGTGAGCAAGTGATCTAGTGGGAGGTGTCCCTGCCCATGGCAGGGGGGTTGAAATGAGATGATCTTTAAGGTCCCTTCCAGCCCTGACATTCTATGATTCTATAAAACCTCCACCTAGCTCTTTGTGTTCTTTTCCTCTTTGGCTGGTCTGGTCCTGATGTATGTGTGGGAGAGGATGTGTGGACATGAGTAGGAAAAGGTCAGATTAGGAAAAATATAATTAAACTTGTTTGTTTAGTGTTTAAGTCTCCTTCTGAGTGGTGATCCTGCAATGCCTCCTTGTTTTATCTGGTCTCTGGAAATCTCCTTGTATGGATACCTGCTGGGCTCACACAATGTCCTTGAGATACAACTGGGACCAGCAGAAATCTCTCTGTACTTTCCTTTTTTTCTACATAAAGAGCAAATCTATGCACACATACACCTGGAAATATACATTAGATTTATCTCCAGGTCAGGAGAACAACATTAATTGCAACTTATTTATGTAAATGCAGCTACTTGTTGGGCAGTGGTGCATTTAATCATAAGCAAATCTCCTTTCCTCCCCTAAGCCACTTCTAGCAAGGACAGGCTGTTGCTTCAGCTGTCAAAAAGCTGTAGGAAGAACCATTTCAGGCCACGTTGAGATTCCTTAAACACCAAGCTTTTCTTTGCAGCTCAATTTACATTTATTCTTCTCTTTCAAGAGCCAAGGCTTCCTTGAAGGCTTGTTCTACCTGAGCAGAGATGTTCCTGTCTCACTTAGTGTCAGCTTTGATTCAGAAGGCAATACTGCATGGATCCAGGAAGCTGTGGCCTTTCCCACCACTTGGTCATCTATCATTTCATTACAGTAAGGTTCCCAAATTGATGTGTCCTAGCTAATTCTTCTAATGCAGCTCTAGAGCTGTCCAGTATCTCACTGGGCAACTGTGCACGCTGTCTCAACTGATAAGACTCTGTGATACTATTAGCAGATGGCAGGACATGACCTCCCTCTGAAATCTGACCCACAGTCATCTTCTAACAGTGCCTGTTTGTCTCAAGAAAATTCCCTGAGAATACTTTTATCACCCTGCTCCAGCACCCCAACTGGGTTTTATTCCCCCTAGAAGTGAAGGAAGTTATCACATTGCTGGTATTTGGCTTTGAAAGTGCTACTGACTAGCTAAGAAATGAAGATTTGCTGTTAATATTAATTCTTATCATTTCTTCAAACGAGGCTGTAATGAAATTTGATATATCATGTTTTAAATAGTGGCACAGGAGCTATTTTAAGCTTAACAACTGCGGTATCTTTTCTTCTTATATTTTTCATTAATCTTCATGTGCTTAATTAGTTGCTGTTCCTCACTGGGAATGTTTGACTAGAGCAGAATGAGACTAATGAAATCTCTTGGGTTGCTGCTGCTGAAAAGGAAAAGGACTGAGTGCTAGAAGGACATCAAGCCTGGCTAAATCCAGTGTTTGTTCATAGGTTAGTCCTGTGTGCCAGTGTGTGCATAAGTAAAAATAAATGGTTGAAGATAAAAGCACAAAGTAACATGCTTTCAAATTTTTTCAGTGACTTTTCCACTGTTTTGGTTCTTTAATTGTGACTTTTAGTTTTCAGGATAGGTATGGTGAACATGTGTGGAGTAGAAGAGCTAATGGGACAAGTTCCTCTCCTTTTTGAAAGCCTGGCATGTGGCGTAGCAAGTATCAGCAAACCAAGACCAAAGTGTGTTAAATCCCACCCCTAGGATAGGCAAAATAGCCTACAGGTTTGAATTAGAAGGAAAAAAATGAATTATGTGTGAGATGTCACTGGGTAAAGTCTGAACTCAGAAAAAAATGTCTTGCTAGCAGTGAGGTTGCCCATCTCTGCACTGGGATTTGGACTAGGACCTACATTGCCTTACTTCTGCCTGAGAATGGAATTTAAAATCTTGAATTTCCTTGCTCAAAAGACTGTTCATGGCTTGGTTCATGTTTAGCCAGAGTATGTCAGTTATCATGGTGTGGTGTAGGGGCTTACACTGATAATTAGGTTATGTGAGACCAGCTACAATTTCCCTGCTCACTGTTTGGGAGCAAGAAAGAGTTTATCTTTCCCCAGCACATGGCAGTAGTGGTCACTGTTACAGAGGTCCTTCCATGCTGTGATAACACTCTAACAGATAATATCATCTGTGTGTCTTCAGAAGAATAGGAAATAATGAGCCAGATTCACTCCTGTTCCACATCCATTGAAGTCAGAGAAATTCTATCAGCAGGAAGTTTGGCCTCGTGCATGTTAATTGAGCTCTTTTCAGCTCAGTGCTTTGTTACTTTAATTTTAAAATGATAGCCAAAAGTTGTGCCTAGCAATGCTGCATCAAGACCTGCATCTACTGCCAAGCACACGGCCTCTGGGGCCCAGTTCTTGCTACTCCTTGTAAAGTACCCTTGGACTTGAGCTTGAAAAACCAGTTGTTAAAATGACACTACTTAAAACTAGTGTGGTTATCTGCTCGCTCTGTGCCACATCTCAGTGCCTGACAAGACCTGTACCTCTTAATTTAAGAGTAACGTGGCAGGAGAACTGGAAGCATCTGTCTAAAGAGACCCAGGACTTGTCACAGCCTGAGGACTCCGTGTCCTCAGGCAGGATATTTTCAAGTGAGATTCATTGCCCCAAGGGATGTGGTAAACAGATGCTGAGAGGCTTTGATTTGGCTTGGTTTCTCCAGAGATGCCTGGGCTGACCTGTCTGTCTTGTTCTTTTCTTTTTCCTTTTCTCATCTGCAAGAAATAGAGCTGGGAAGGAAAAAGGGGAGGTGGCATTGGGGGTACCAAGCAGCTGGCTGGGAGATTTTGGTGCTAATAGGGGAAAAGTGACTTGGTGAATTAGATATGAATTTCAGTGGCTGATGTTCAACCCAATGCTTAAGAAATATTCCTAGTTCCTAGACTAAAAAGTCTCTCTTTTTTTTTTTTCTTCTGTGAAAATGTCTATTTATCTGACTTTGATTTTACCTAATTTTCTCTAATCAATCTCACATGATGATATTCTCTCTAAGTGATGTATTTTCTCCTAGATAGCTTGCTGTTTTCACTGGGTGTACATTCACAGTAATGAACCTGAGAGCTGAAACAGATGACAACACAGTAATTGTTTTGTAGCTCTGTAACAATTCATGAGTTTTGCCTACAAAGCAGTTTTTGATGGTCTTCAGGGGTAAACACATTAAAGCCAGGTACTTGTAAGCTCTTTTACAGCTATTAGCATAATAACATCCTGTAATAAGCATCTTCATGATCTAAGAACATCTGATGTTGGTCCATTAACTGCCTTCATCTTCAGTTCAAGCTGTCAATGGTCTCCATACCCAGGTATCATTTAGTGTTCCAGCTGAGGAATCTCCTGCTGTTTTATGGAAGTGACCAAGATCAAACAATATATTAGTTCTAGATTCTTTTCCTTTAAAAACACATTATGTTCCATGTGAGTGGGAAATCACTGACAAATGTTGCTATATGCCAAGTCAGATGCTCGTGTGCTCATAGCCTAATAAAATTATAACTTGAAACCCTTTATTTTTTTTCATTAGTAGTTATTTCCTCTTCATACCAAGTAATTAAGTAGCACATGGGGGGAAATAAAACTTTTCCTTCCTTTTATTGAAGTATCAAGGGTTACATTTGACAATGATGTTATAACACACATCTGTTTGTTGCTGTTCAAATTAGGAAGGTTTTAATGATACCTCAAGAATTAGAAAAGCAATTGCTTAACTAAATTGAGGGAATTCCCCAAGAATGGGAGTGCATTATGTTTATACAGATTTGTTTAGGAATTGTTATATAATTACATTATGCAGGTGAAAATCAGATATCCTTGTCTCCCCACTTTGTCATCATGCTATAAAACTACAAACTGCTCTGACTAGCTGGTCTTATTGAACATCATAATTATTTTGTAGGTGATGTCCAGCTCTGACAACATGTAAAAATTTGTCTTGAGAGGTACTGAAAGTGTAAAAAGTGCCTGTGTTAAAAAGAAGTCCAAACAAAGTGTTTTAAAATAGAGGTAGTAAGGTTTTGCTTTCCTATTCTGTAGTTTTAGTAGTGCTACATAAATCATATTATGGACAGTGTGGAGGGAGCTGTCTGGAAGTTCCAAGCTGCTGCTTTTTCTCAGTAAAATCTTAACCTCATTGCCTTTACTATATGGAAATATAATCTTTACTTTATGGAGGTAATGGTTTTTCATACAGCTCACTTCTCTGTACCTGGCAATTGGTGCTACTTTAAGGACATGATCATATGTTTGCTTAGAAAATTGAAGCAGAGTTTTCAGGAGGTCTCATTGTCTTCACTTATGGTCTATTCCTATGTGTGCCAGTCTTGCTAAATGAGAAGACACCACACTTGATGTAACTTTTTATTGTATTTCATCTGCACAGCAGAACTGGAGTTCACAAAAAACTCAGAATTTAGTCAAAACTATTGGAAAATCAGCATTTCTACACAGTGTCTGCCCAGCCTATGAAAGCTTCCTGAGTTTTAGCTCAGCTGCTGCAATTGGATTCTAGTCCAGGATTTTAACAATGAAAATAAAATGGTGTATGGATGTGGATCTATATTTTAGCTTTTTAAACCTTCTTCAGTCTCAAAGTCAGCGGGGAGGTGTTTGGAGCATTTTTTTCCTTTGGACACCTGTGTGCACTTCTGGGGAATATTGTTGAATCTCAAGTTTAAAGAGAGCAAAACTGTCCTGAGAATGAAAGATGAGACAAGTCCAGGAGATCTGAGTGTGGACAGAGCTGACCTGTTGAGGGTGGCTGCTCACCAGACCCTGATGCTTTCCATGTGTGTGGACATCAATGGATGTCTGGGTTCTTGGCAATGTAGACTCTTTGCCTTTAAGTAAATGTATTTGAGAACAGATTAGTTTGCAAGCACTTGAATTGATTTAATGTGTGTTTACTCTTCAGCTATTCACCGTGGCTGTTTACCTCTGCAAGATAAATATTTTAAATTGCATTTGAACCTCACATTAACATTTATGTTCCTGTCGTTACAATTCCCTTTTGTGAATGAGATTTACCTGTGGGTCTTAAAGCTGTAATAAGAATGAGTCTATTTTGGTAACTTCCAGCTTCTCACGCTAATCTGCCATAGGGTTGAATTAATTTTGTGGCATGTTTACTGCTCATTCATCATCAGAGTCACAGCAATGAAGCAGTCATCAGGACAGAAAAGCATTGGGGTTTTGAACAGTGCCAGCCTGACAGTCCTTGCAATAGGAATCCACATGTAACACGGTGCAGCCACCAGCCTCTGGGCAGCAAACACCTATCAGGGGAACTCAACCAGGTCCTCAGGGCCAAAAAGCTTGGCAGCTGAACAAGAAACTAGATACCAGCATTTATTTCCTTCTGGAGCTTGTCACCAGCAGGGAAAGGGCTCATATCATGGCCATAGTTCTCAGATTCCTACAACTCATTTGCTGGGAGCAGAGTGAAGAATTTTGCTTTATTTCCCCCACGGCTGCCCAAGTAGACTCTGTCATGGCTCTTACAGGTGCCAGGTTTGTGTCAGGGGCTTAGGAATGAGGAGGCTTCTTCCACCATCTGAGATATGAAAATAAGCCCAGAATCAGAGAATCGTCAGGGTTGGAAGGGACCTTAAAGATCATCTCGTTCTAACCCCCCTGCCGCGGGCAGGGACACCTCCCTCTAGAGCAGTTGCTCACAGCCCCGTTGTTGTGGTTGAAGGTTTGGGGAAGGGGAGGGACAGGTGGAGCGGCTGTTCCACTCCCCTTCCTGCCANATTTTGTTCAGAAGTGCATTTGGCAGTACCTGTGTCACTGCAGACTCTAGTTTCTTCCATTTTCTTTCTGAACTGGAAATTCCCATGTCTACAAACTACATTTTCCATTCTCTAAGGACTGATACAAATTTGTATTTGGTTGAACTTCAGGTTCATGGGGAAATGCTTAAATATAAATCGTTTCTGCACCTCATGGAGAGTTTTTGGCAAATGTTTCAGAGCTTTTCCACTGCGTAGTCAGTTTAGAGCATTGTTGTGAAAATGTGAAGTTTTGCAATTCATAGTGTTAAATTATGTCAAGTGGAAGTAGCATGGCTGTGTAATGTGTATTTTATTAGTTGGAGTAGTATGCTTACATAAATACTGTGCCGAAAGTCAAATACCAACAGTCAAAGCCCTTCTGGTTTTGTAAAGGATCAAGTCTTTAATCTTGCTTTTTAATTTACCATTTAATATTAGAAAATTATTTAATGGATAATTGCAAATAAATGTTTTTCAGAGGATTAAGAATGTAACTCAGTAGCTGAAAAAATTTGAGCATATAAGGAAGCAGATTCTGATGAAGTTATAAGAAAATTAATGCCATGAATATCATCTTTTGTATTGTGTACACTTTGAATAATTTAGTACCTGAATGTTTTAATTGTGCAGAGAGAAATGTGTATTCAATATATCAGGAAATTATTTCTCCTAGATTCTTTTGTTTTTAGATGCACAGAAATCTCTAATGTATCAGTTAGAGGAAGGAAGCTTCTGATCTATAGGGGAAATGTTACAGGAAACAAAAGGAGCTGAGAGTCCAACCTGCACAGGACTCTACTAAGGGAGGATTATTATTCCTGACTCTTGGTATAAGACTATATTTGACCACTTATGAGTAATTTTGGATAAATAGTTCTGAACAACATGGTGCTGAAATAAGATCTTATGGGACATATAAAATTATTTTTTTGTTGGCTCTTTAGGATGTTAAAGAAGAAACAGTCCCTTTGTTGTGCAATTCATAGAAATAGAGAGGTCAAGACGTGCTGGGCTGTTCTGTTTTCCCTCCTGCTCTATACATGATAGCCAGCAATATAAATCTTTGCGTTGGTTCAGCTTCACTCCAGGTAAAACATATTAAATGGTATTAAGCATCCTGGAGTGACTGGAAACTAATGAAGGATGCAATCAACACCTTGACACCCAAACTACGCCATGGTCCGTGTTTCCTCCAGCACAGAGCACATCTCTGGTATCTCATAAAGTTTATCTAACAGTGGCAGCAGAGATGCCTCTGGAAAGGACTTTTCCTGTTGAGCATTCTCTTGTCTGTGTGATACAATCTAAATATGCTATTGTGCCTCCTCGCAGCAGAGATCAAAGGCTGCATCTTGAGTACAGACAGATAATTGTTGCTCTTTCTGGAGAGATAGATGGAGATGGTTTAAGGCTGGACTTAAAACTCGGAGAAGATCACTCACATAACCAGGTTTTATCTCTTATCACTCTTTCTGAGAGGCTGGGGAAGCTTGACATCTCGATCAGAAGGCTGATTGCCACCCAGATCTTTGAGGCATGAGATAAGCCCTTGTTTGCTGTCTGCTGCTTGTTTCATAAAAGGACTAAGATAATATATTCAGAACAATAGATAAAGATACATTTATAAGAATAGATTGGGCTGAGCAATGTGATCTTGTCTGATCTTTATCTTGGAGTGTGCAATGAAGCTTCTGGGGGTATCTGACTTTTCCAGCACTGATTGCAGGGCAGAACTGTCACTCTTCCCTATTCTTGTGTGGGAAGGGATTGCTTGCAGGAGAAGGAACTTCTCAGCATAGTTTGTCAGGCTTTCAGAAGTGTAGGAATGGTCCTGCTGCTGTGTAGATGTCTTGAGTGACCATTTCCCTCTCACATCAGTGAGAAAAGTCTGGAGTTGGTCCATTGAATCTGTGCCTATAAATCTCAATGACTGATATAAAGACATTATTCTGGAAAGCACCTGCAGCAATTGTGTCCATTAGATGGGAGCAATGATATGATTCAAGTTAAGCACATGATATGATTCAAGTTAAGCACATGCTTATGATATTCCTGTGACTAAAGCTGGAGCTGAATGTTACCACATCACTTGCCTGGGTTTGAGCTAGAGTAAATAAACAGGAGATGTCAGCCACACATCCACTTCTGGGTTTGAAGTGAAGCATCAAATCCTACCTGCTTTATAGATATAATTGTACTGGTAGGATGATAGGAAAACAAATCAGCTTTGTGAAGAGGGTTGTTACCTTGTGTAACTAACTTACCTGTGAGCTCAGGATGATGCTTTAGTGTTGAATGTTTGGTATTTTGATGATATTTGGGAACTGAGGGGCAAAGTTTTCCAGCCACAGAAGTGACCACGAGCAGTCTTCTAAAGGTGTAATAAGCCTAGTCAGGGCAAATCTGGATAGAAGTGCAGCAAATATTCCTGTGTCCATAGTGTTTGTATAGTAATGGATGTTGTGGTTCACAAATTCTGAATTATTTTTGCAAAACGAAGTAAAAGGAAGAAACACCCACCTCTTGCAGTGAATAAGCCCTGGATTTCAGTTCTTGTTAAAACTTTGTGTAAGCCAAGCACTTTGTAAAACAATTCTCCCCCCGTAAATATAGAAAATTTTGGCTGTCTCCAAACGTGTTCACAAGAGGTTACTATGTCTGGACTAAATTATTTATATTCTTTGTTCAACTGTCTTGCAGTAAAATGCACATTTTAGACTAATGCTATAATATTCATGGGGTTGCTGTAGGAGCTTTGAATAATACAAACTATGAACTTCATGTAGAATATAAAAGTAACTTTTAATATTGATTTCAATGACAGAGACCTGAAATGTATTAATATGGTGGATCACTGTGAAAACTAAAAATCTGGCCCAATGATTCAGATAAACAGCAGTACAGGATCTGGTTATAGGGCTAAGAAAAGTGGTACAATTTATCCTGGAGTGTACCAGTATAACATTAAGGAAGATATCTGGGTCAAATAAAGGCACTGACAACTAAAATATTTCCGTGGCAGTGTGTATTTGAAAAGAATGCCAAATTAGAGCTTGTCCTGACTCCACTAGTAATACATTTTATACTTGCTAGACCTTTGATTCCCAGTTGATACACCACGTTCAGTGAGATGCTCTCAGTGCTGACCTTTCAGCAAATACAATGCTGCTATAATTCACTTTTTATGCAATACAAACGTATATTTATTGCTATTAATTCCTAAGACAATGTAGAGAGAGTATGAAAAAGATGAACTCTATTCAGGGTAAGATGAGAGAAATCACATAGATAAGGTTGGGAGATGTTATTGCTTTATACCACGAGATTTATTGTACAGTTCTCACCACAGTGTATGTTAAACAAAATTAGGATTAGTGAATCAGGGGTGGCAGACAAATGTGGCATAATTATGAACTGCAAATGGTTAGCACAGTCCTTTGTTACTTCTACATTTAGGTCATTAATAGTAGCAGTCATATACTGAGATGTGGGCACTGCAAGTACTTTAGGAAATTATAGGACATAATTACATCTTTTCTCCTTTTGAGTATTTTTCCCCTGCCTCTTTGGAATGTTTTATTAGTCTTAGCTCTTTAAGGACAATAAATATTAGTAATGCCTTGATCCTCAGCCAACTCCCATTAGTACAGTGATCTAGTGGCTGATGAAAACTAGTAGAACTTCATGGATTTTCAACAGCTTTCCCATCCTACCAGACTCTGCTTTGCACCCACTGAGAACCTGCCAGAATAAAAGACTTGTCACTGAACTGGAGCTGGAGGAAAGATTGAACTTTGTGGGGTTTGGCGTTTCTATCAAGTCTATGGTAGAACTGGCTCTGTGGGAAACACAAACCCTCTGGGGAAGGCACCAGAGGGCAGAGATTTGTCATTTTGCATTTCCAATCCTGAGCTGGAGTTAGTGGGAAGCAGCCTGGAGGGGCTGCCTGGGGAAAGTGTCCCTCGATGTGAGTCAGAGTGGCAGACTGGGGTCACTCAGGCACACTCTGCTTCGTGTCCTGCCTCTGATTCTCTGTTGGACTGTGCCCTTGTAGGGCAGGTACCAGCCTTCCATGTCAGCACCTCTGCTTTGCTTACTCAGGCAACCATCCAAAGAGGAGTTTTGAGCTCTCATTTAACTGTAAAGTGGGGAAGGGGCTCTCACTTGTGTGGGAGAAGACAGCAAGCAGCAGAGAGAAGATTGAGTGAAGGGCAGGACGTGCAAATACAGTGACTGCCAGCTCTGAAAGGGGGTGGCTTCAGGGGACAATGCTGCAGTGCCACTCCATGCATTATTAAGGAGGTGACTGGTACCCAAAGCCCTACTACTGCATGGCAGCTGAACATCAAGGTAAAAAAGGAGTGAGGAGTTGAATATAGAAAACATGTTGTGCTAAACAGCATCAGAACATATCACAAGGGTCTAAAGTACTTGGGTGAGATACAGGTTGCATGAAGTCCAACCACTGTTAGATGCATTTGTTGTGAGCTTATGTGCAGCATCGTTGCTGCAGGGCCAGTTCAGCCTGAGCCATGTGTGAAGTGGGGGAAATTGCTGACCTGCTCAGACAAATGCTCTCTTTGGGTTCACTGGAGGTTCAGAATGACTTCTGTCTAAAGGGCAATGTCCTTTTCTTAGTGAAGCCAGTGGCAAAACTCCCCTTTTCCCAGATGTCTCTCTAGATGACAGCCAGAGAAAGAACTTCAGGCATCACATCTCTGCTGGAGCCAGAAGTGAATTTCTATTATTGTGCTGGAGATCATCTGGCACTGATACTTTCTTTCTCCACCTCAGAGCCTCCAGGTTGCTAGAGAGAAGCTGCTGGAGGTGCTGTGCAAAATTCAGTTAATTTTGGACTGGTATATTGAGCAGTAAGAACACAAGATGTCTTGATCTTTGGCTGAGCTCATCCATTCCATCCTGCTCGTGCCTAGTCGCACCACTGAAATGTGGATTTAGAAGGGACACAGTGAGGGACAGTTGCTATGGGAGAAAAGCAGCAATGCAAAGACCCACATGACTTAATAGATTTAAACTTTCAAATGAATAAATGTGCACAGAATGATTTAAGACTCAGTTTCATGTAGCTTTACTTGGTTTCAATCTGAGCAGCTTTGTCTTCTATGCAAAGCAGTTGTCTCTGCTCAAAGCAGATCTCAGAAGCAAGGTTTATTTTGTACCAATTTACCATTTCTTTAGTGATTAGTTGACACAATTTTATTAACTTCCATTGACTGGGTTTTAAATGCAAATTGAACACCTTAGCAAAATTACCAGGCAACCACATTACAGCAGAATTAGGGCAGGATGAGAACAACAAATTGATGGGAACTTCATCACCTGCAAGATCATAAATTAACAGAGCATCAAAAGGCAGCTTGATTATCATATAACAATTAGATAACAACAGTTTGTCACTCAGGTAAAGCCATTAGCTCACTCCAAAATGCTTCTGTATATTCTCTACTACAGTAAGTGCCTTGCTAGTGCAGGTAGCTAAGGACAGGGCATGAATCCATCAGGATATTTGGGATAGAAAGATAATCAGTACACAAACAGATTATTTTCTGAGCACTTCCCTGCTGTCACTTTTCAAACAGGTTAATTTTCCATCAGCTCCCAACTAGAGCAGTGCCCAGAACCTTCAAATCTTCAAACTGACCTTGGGAACTGGTACCAAATCCTCCATGTGGAGGCCTTGATCCTGCTTTCATCTCTCTTTCACTTTGGATTATTGTCCATCCAGAGGGGTCACTTGAAACGACAGATCCCTTATGGCCCTGAGGATTGGGAAGAATATATCCCATCACAGGGCATAATTAGACATGAAAGGCTAATTTAGCTGTGTGGAGGTTAATCTAGGTTAACTATTGTGGTGTTAGGGGAATACTCAGTGTAATGGGGGAATACTTAGGCCAAATAACATTTTTTCAGATAACCTTAACACTGAAAAGTGATAATAAAGTATAACTCATAGGTAGTTTTAAAGAATAACACTGTAGCTGGACTGTAAAATATATACTGTGCAGAGAGAGCAAGCAATAGAGGTAGTGGCTAGAGGCTGTAGGCAAAAACTGAGGTAGTGGTGTTCTTGCTGTAGCAATTTCCATATGTAAATAAGACATTGGATGTATCCAAATTGACCTAAATCTGTGCTGAAGAAAAAATCTCTTACCTTTGAGCCAGAGATAACAGAGCAGAGAGCTTTGAAGTAGCACTGAAAAAGAAAAAAAGGGAAAGGAGGAGGAAAAGAGAAGGAAAAAAAAAAGAAAAATCCTAAAGGCTCAGCATAGATGGAATTTCTTTTCTACTGATCAGGATGTCCACCTGATGGGGCTGCACAGGCTGAGGATTAGCACAGTCATGTCCTGTTACATGCTGTGGATATGTCTATATATGTAAAATTATATGTAAAAATATATGTATATGCAGATTTTTCACACATTGCCAGAAGGACAGATCTTCAGAACTCCAGAATTTCTCTGGAAAGCCCAAGTATCCAAGAGTTTTGAAGCTACTTGGTCTGAGGACTTGCTGGCACCTGATACCTGACTCACCAGACTGAAAAAAAGAATGAAGTCATCTCCTTCAGCTTTGGAGTTGTGAAAAGTGGGGCAACACTGCTCTATTTTCAGACATAACGTGGTGAGCACTGCTATAATGAAGCATAAAGATGAGATTAATATTTTGCTACGTTTTTACTCCATTTTAAAATACAGTCTAATAAAAGCTGCTCCCTGTGAAAGAAGAATGCAAATGGGCTTGGAGTGCATTAACACACTGCTTTGCATATTCAGGGACTGTATTATTTATATGGATTGCATTCACCCAAAGACTTTTTTTTAGTTTTTTGGATGTACATAGTATTTGAACTACAGCACAGCCCAATTAAATGGAAACCTTGGAGGGCACTAACCCTGTTGGAAGATCACATTACCCTTCACTAAACCTCAAAGCCTAAGACAAAGCAGCTCTTCCAAAGAGATGCTGGGCACAGGGATGAAGTGCTTAAGCAAGGCATCCAATGTGCACATTGATGAGATTAGCAGGTCTTTATCTCCATCTGCAATGATTTCATAAAGGGAACCCTAGCCCAGGGTGAGTGTTGGCAGGGCTGAGTGCCAGCCCCAGGGTGGGATCCTCATTAGCTCTGCCCCTTATCTGTGCTCTTCCCAGTCCTGAAGTCAGCCTGCCCCTTGGAATTGAAAGCTTCCACTTTAATTATGTGTAATCTTTTGCTACTGTATAAATTATTTAAAAGGCAGAAAGCTTTTCCTCAGTAATTAGTGACAGGTTTGTTAGCTCCTGTAACAGCCCCAGGCTTCACTTTCCTTGCGTAGTTCTGTAACAGTCCCATGATTACCTAATATAACAACCAACCTCCATGGCTTTCTAAAATGATAATTGATGGTTTGTAGCAGCAGCACTTGAAGGGGTGATGCAGCAGTAGAGTTGGATGTATCTGCTGTCACTGAGAAAACAGCCTGGGGAGGAGAGAGCAGCAGCCAGTCCATAGTTTTCAGCTACTTAGGAAATGCTGTGAGTTACTAAGATCATTGAGGGCTAACCAATTTTATGTCCAGCATTAGTCAGTGTTTCCCCACACCTGAGACATCACAGAGCTCTTTGGAGTAGGCAGAAGACCCAGGTGGTAGTGGCAATAATAAAAAGTCTTACACAAAAGCCTTTCACCTTCTTTCTTCCATTGTCTGCTTGGCAAGGGAATACTCTTCTTCTAAGTGTCCTGTGGATGTTCCTGTGGAGGACTCACTGTCCTCCTAAATCATCGCCATACCAGAGGTCAGATCCTTCACTGGAGCCTTCTCCTCCATAAGGTGTTTGAGTCACTCATGCAGGGGCTCATTGAAGGATCTCAGGTCTATCAGATGATAGAGAAATGCAGCTCATCTGTCAGAGCTCAGCAGTGAGAGTAGCACTACAGTAGTCTTTGAATGTCACACTGGGTGTTTGATAGTTTTACACCTTGCTCTCAGCTTTTGGATTGCAACTAAACTGGAGCCTGTTTCCTAGAGCTTGAAGCCTCTGCTCTCCACACTTTAACTAGCAATCCTAAAATGATGTCCAGAGTTCCAGGAACTTTGAATTAACAGCTCTCTGCCCATTGTACCTCTAAATAAATGGTAATTAATTCTTGCGTTTTAATTTCTTTGTATGTAGAAAAAACCATGCCTTGCAGCAAAATTCTTTTGTACTTGTGCTCAGGAATACCAAGGTAGAGATAGCAGAAGGACACTTTGTACTTAGGTACACTTGAGTTTTTGCAATTATTTGCAATGAAGGGCTAAGAACTAACATTGTCTCTGTGCTTTCTGGGAACCCTAAGACAAGGTAGGAGCTTAGTGATGGAGTATCAAGAAAGGGAAGGAAGAGGGATGGAGCTATCATCTACAGAAGTGAAAAAACCCCAGCCTGATGTGATGTGAGTGAATTATGGGGTTGGTTTTTTTGCTGTGGTGTTGCTCCTGATCTCATGTTGCCCAGGGAGCTGGGAGTAAGGTGGGGAGGGCTTTGCCATTGTGTGGTGACAGAATCACAGTTTCTCCTGCTTTTGTAAGGCCCTTAGTGATGACTTTTTTCCTCCCTTTTTTTTTTTTTACTTTCAAATGAAAGTCTGCCAAGACATCTCCTACAAATAGGTCTAAACTTTTTTTAATCTTCTCACTAGCAGTAAAAAGAGACTTGATCTTACGTGTGTTTGTAAATGTTTCATAAATGTGGAAAATGAGAGAAATTTAAAAGTGAAGCTCAGTGTCAATAGTGGGATTCTGCAGTGCCATGTGAACGTGTTTTAAGTGTCTTTCCCTACGTAGCTGTAAAATTAGACTTTAAGGGTCTGATCTTGGAGATCTTCAAAGCTGTCATGTAATTTTCCACTGTGTGATGATCTGATATGTCTGCTCTACACTGATGAGGCTTTGGAGAGTTAAATGTGTGGAATCCATAATATACTGTGATCTGCTGGTGAGGATGACAGAAGCTCCTGGTGACTCACGAGGCTCTGAGGAAGTGCTGCCTCTGCATATGATTTCTTCATGGCATTACATGAACTAGAAGCTTTGAAAAGGTGAAAATCCTGAGTCTTGGGAGCCTTTGCCATCTGCATTTTCTTCCTATTTGTGCTGCAGGTCCATGGGCACAGCCAGTGGCCTCACCTTTGCTTAGGGGCTCTGGAAATCAATGCACATGGCTCAGTGTGTGTGAGAGAATGAATCCTCAGCTGGAAGTTCTGCTTTTAAGCACTTGATGGCCCTTAAAGAGCAACTCCTTTCACATTTAAATGTTGCCACCCCATGTCTCTTACTTTGAGGATGATTCAGGCTGCTGGGGGAATAAATGAGGGGTGCGTGAGAACAAGTCATAAGAATTATGTTATCCTGATCTTTGCTCCTGACACCCTTGCTGATGTGCAGTGAAATATAAAGGGTTTAGAGCATGATTCACTGTTCAACATTAAAGAGAAAAAGTTCAGCTATTCATAAATTAATGTTAAATCTGTTTTCTGCAGCCTGGGTAAGCTGGTGATAGCTCACTTGGCTGTACTCAGTAAAGAGCAACGCTCTCTGAAGAATCACATCCCATCCTTTCTGCTGACAGCTATTAAGAAAAATATTTAAAATACCTCTTAAAATTGTATATGTAATTCTTGGTGAAGTGACATTGCATTCTTTTCATTCAGTCAGCACCCCGTGCTAGGGCTGGAGTTTGTGACACGCTAATTAACTCTGATTTAGCACAACCATTATTTTTGGAGTTAATGGTTAGGGAACGTTGTCTAAGATTATTACATAACCATTAATATGACGAAGGTAAAAAATGAGTTAAGTAAAACGGGAGGAAAGTTAACATGGCAGTTTGGAAATACAAATAGCATTTTGAGTTTCCCAGCATTAAGTCAAATAAAACATCTGCACCATCCATCTTTAGAAAATCAGACGTGAGGGTGGATGATTTAGGGTGAAATTCATCCCTTTGAAGAAGGACAGCAACATGCATGATGCAAGCCTTGTATTGCTTTAGTCCTAGGTATTACCTAGTGTGTAAGAGTGATTTTTAAATTTAATTTAATTTAATTTTTTTCCCAGAGTTTGAGCTCTGAAGCCAAAGCTTCCAGTGAAGGGAGGATCTGCCCTGCCTCCCCTGAGTGGGTTTGAGATGGGCTTTTCTGTCTTGGGACAGTGTAAACTGTACTAGGACAGTTTTTCCAGCCTTCAGGTTGCTGTGGAAACATGCTACCAAGTCATGCCAAGGCTCCTGGGTGAAACTAAAGCCTGTTTAAAGTAATGACTTTCCTTTTTTTTTCTTTTTGCTGCTGTGCCAGCCCTGCACTCCTGGTGCTGTCACTGCACCTGCTGCCTGCCCACCTCCTGGGGCTGAAGAAAGAAGAGGCACAGGATGATATGTGCTGGCTGGGAGGTGGTCTGTGGACACTGGATCCCTATGGACAGAACTGCCTGTGAAGCCCAGAGGATGGTTCCTTACAGAGGGACAAGAAACTTGTGCTGGACAGTGGAGGAGTAGATAAAATACTGGAGGAGTAGAGAAAATACTAAGAACAAAATTGACACGTAAAAATGGAGCCAAGATGCATAAAATTATCTCTCTCATTTTGCTTTATGTGCAGTGAATTGTCTGAGACCTGACAGAAACATGGAAGTTGTGTGTTTATTTCCCCTCACCTACATGAGCTGCAAGCTAAAGAGCAGAAAAAAGCATCCAGCCTGAACCATTGAATGAAACACCCCCTGCCTCTCACAAATCAGCACAGCGAAGCAGGACAGCATGGAATAAAGGTGGCATCCCACCAGAAAGGGTGTTTTAAAATATTCTTTTAATAATAAGTCTTGTTGATTGGTGTTTTTCTCTATTTCTGAGGTGTATTTTGCCTGCAGGGAAGCTCTTTGCTTGTCTGTGTTAATCTAAGATTAAGCTCCAAAAGTTCATGACTAAAAAGCTCATCTGCTTTCATCTTTATTCCTCGCCTTGAACATGGAATCTGATGAGTGGTTTCTGTATAAATACATAGATGGGTTTAGACTTTGGCTGAACTAAGCTCAAGACTTATCTCCAACTAGCAGGAGGTGGAAGCGTTGCTGAGATGCTGTTTGTCAGCAGGAGTTATAAACTGTTTGTGTGCCAGCACGTTGATGCTCAGTAGGGTTTGTCTCCATAGTCCATGCAAAGGGGAAGATCTTTGACTGATACACCAACAAGTCCAGTTCAAGAAGGGCATGGCAAAGGAATTTCTACTAGTCACTGAGTTGTATACGTGGTATCAGCTCCCTGACCCCACTGCTCATGTCCTGGTGTGGAATGGAGCATAAAGCATCACTTGAGAGGAGACACCTGCTTTTGATGGTTTGACAGTAGAATCATAGAATGGGTTGGAAGGGACCTCCCAAGGTCATCTAGTCCAACCCCCCTACGATAAGCAGGGATGTCCCTAAGTAGGGCAGGGTGCTCAGAGCCCCATCAAGCCTGACCTTCAATGTCTCCAGGGATGGGGCCTCCACCACCTCTCTGGGCAACTTGTTCCAGTGATCAATCACTCTCACATTAAAGAACTTTTTTCTGATATCCAACCTAAATCTACCCTTTTCTAGCTTAAAACCATCACCCCTCATCCTGTTGCTACAAACCTCATGAACCTTTCCCTGCCTTCTTATAGGCCCATTTCAGAAACTGGAAGGCCACAATAAGGTCCTCCTGGGCCCTTCTCTCCTGCAGGCTGAACAAGCCCAATTCTCTCAGCCTGTCTTCATAGCAGAGGTGTTCCAACCCTCTAATCATTTTGTAGCTCTCCTCTGGACACGTTCCAACAGATCCACATCCTTCTTGTGTTGGGGGCACCAAAGCTGGACACAGTACTCCAGGTGAGGTCTCACCAGGGCAGAGCAGAGGGACAGAATCACCCTCTATATTGGGATGTGCTTCTGGTAGGGGCTATAGGATTGTCCTTAGAGCTTGGCAGTTCAGTTGTGTCCCTCAGTGCATCACCCCTGAAACAAGAGGGAAGCAGTGGGGGTTCATCCAGGACAAGCTGCTTTACTTTTCCTGTGGAATCCCATTTTTCCTGGTAACTGTGCCCTCTGTTACCTTTGTACCTGCCTTTTGCTGAGTAGCAAACACTAGAAAAGGTGCAGAGGAGAGAGGAAGGATTTTAAAATTCTCCTGTAGAGCCAAACAGGTTCTTCAATATGCAGCAAAACAAACTTGGAAACCTGGGAGGCACATTTAATTGCATTTAAAAGGTCCCCAGCATCAATTCCTGAAAGGCTTTAGTTTCTAAGAGGAATGTGTGTTTACTGTGTTCCAGCAGTGGTCTAATTTTCTGTGTAAATATTCAAACAAGTTTTGTCATAAATATTATCTTGAAAAATACTGGTAAAATTTTGATTACCATGAAGCTTTACAGGGGATTTTGAGTTAACCACCCAAACTAATTAAGTGAAATTATCCTAATTTGTTTATTATGTTAATGATCTGAATTAATTTATAGTAATTTAGCATGTATTACTAAAGATTTATTATGTTTCCCACCAAATGACTTAAGAGCTATAAATCCCATGGTTAAATGTAATTAGTGGAGACATATTTATCGAAAGGGATAATTACATCTGATAAAAGTTCTTCAGTTAGGCTTAATTAAAACAGATTATTCCCCCATAAATGAAAAGTAAATATGGTAATTACTGGAGAGATATTCATTGCAAAAATGAGTATCTCAGCATTTTAATTTTCTAGAGGGGTGGGAAACAACCATATATCTGATTGCTTCTCAATAAACGATGATTAATAATCCCTAGGAAACAGATATTATTATAGGAGTAAATATTTTGCTAGCTAATGACTAGAGAGTAGACACTAGTCAGAAAAATCAACCACTAACTTTTTTTTTCTTGAGTGAACTCTGTCTGCTTTGAACTAATGAAGAGCATGCTAGAAAAATTACATTTTCTTCCAATAAACTGTCTCTGGCTTATCTAAGTGGCAGGACTGAGGAAAAAACTCACAATTTTGGTGTTCTGGACTGTAGTTTCTCAGGCATACACCAAATTTACAGTGGTTTCTGATGCCAACAGAATTTATTTGAACTAGATGATCTTTAAGGTCTCTTCTAATCCAAACCATTCTATGATTCTATTTAATACACGTCATTGTATGTGCAGAGATTAGATTGTAAATCTGTTTTTTCACAGTTTAAAAAGCACTTTCTTCAGGGCTGTCACTTTTAAATCACATTGAAAAGACAGGGCAGAGCTGGGAGTAACAAAAGTATAAACATGCAAAACCAGATTCTTTTCTTGGCTGGAATTACTTAATAAAAATACTTGGAGACATGGGGGAGTAAGTGAGTGGGCTCTGACTCCTTAATTCACAGCTGTCTGGGCATCAATGAATGGAACCAGAAACATTTAAACTCATTAAATGTGGAAGAATTAGGACAGAGTGTTTTGGCTGGAGGAGGGGATGGTTTGTCCCACAATACTTCAAGTTTCTAATTTTACAGATGTACCTTTTGCTTCAAAATAGCATTTTTCATGGAAGAGTGTGACCTGAATGTGAAGGTTAAACAAACAAAAGTCAAGTAATCCATAGAGTGAAGCCAAGATTATTTTCTGTTGGGTCAAATGAAATGTTCTGGATCAATCCAAAATGAATTTTGCAGAAAGCTCTCACCAAGTATTTGAGTTGGAGCAAGACAAGTCCCTTCCATCTCCCTAACGTGCTTTCCATTGATCACTTCCATACAGACAGCACAGGTTGAAAGTCAGGACTGGGCTCAAGAGGTGCCCCTTGCAGGAAACAAACAGGTTGGCCTCAATTTCTATAGCTCCTATTTCTATTTAAGAGCACATTTCCCTTTTTGCTAATGAGAGAGCTCGGGAGAGCAGTGGAGATGAGGCAGTGATGGATTTACTGGAGGGGGAATTCAGGGACTGTATCCAGAGCAAAGAACTATTAAAAGTCTGGGCAAAGTAGCCTCTTAGGCTTTAAAAAGAAAGGAAATTGTGTGAGGATCCTGGAAATTGTGTGAAGATCCTGGGAACTGAGCTGTGCAGAGCTGAGAGAGAGAAGAGCAAAGGTTTTGAGGTGACACACAGACTGCCAGCATAGGGAGTTCTCAGGGTTGCTGGTTTAGTTCACCAAAGCCCTGTACACAAGGGGAAGGTGGAAATCTTTGACATCTCAGCACAATAAGAGGTTTCTTTCCATTCTGAAATGAAATTGACTGAGGCAAAATATTAAATTAGATTAATATACCATACTCTGGGCAAACATAATTGCACAGACCATGTGTTCACACGCTTTTCAGACTATTCATGGTGTACATGCCTACAACAATCTTACACAGAGCAGGAGGTAAATGATAATCAATCATTATTAGGATGAAAAGGTGTTTAATCCCCAGTGAGTGAGATCTGTAGCACACACTCAGTATTTTTTTGTCACTCAGGATATGAGAATTTCAACAAGTCTGTGCAGTAATGGTGAGAGTACAACTTGCATAGCTTGGAAACCATGGAAATGCAAATGAGAAATGTTTGTGCTGCTGCTTTTGCATCTAGAAGAGAGTAAAAGAAAACAGCTTCCCTAGACTGGTCCTCATCTTTCCTGACTTCTGGGGAATTATTCAATAAAGGGATGTTTTTGAAGTAATATATCTTGGTTTTGCTCTGATCTACAAACCATTGCAGTGAACTCAGGACATTTTGAAATGCTCTTTCTGGTGTAGTTCCCTTCAGTGAATCGAGCTAGGGCACCCAAAATAACACTTAATTTCCAGTGCTGCTGGGAAGGCTGTGAAATTAATCTCAGATTGAGTTATACTTGCCTATTTTGGGTTCACTATGCAATTTGATGGCTGCCCTTAGAGATCATCAAGATGAAGAGCTTTCCAGAAGGGATGCAGTCTCACTGCTCCTCCACCCACATCACTCTTGGTCCTTAGGAGCAGTTATATGTTATTTGGTTGTGTAGGAGAGAGAGTGACTCTGGAAGTGCTTTGTACAAAGTAAAGGAAAAATCCCAAACCTGCCAAGAGGGGTGATACAGCACAAACCTTTCCAATACAAGCTTTATCTGAAGTCCAAGTACAATATTTCACCCAGGTCATCCTTCCACTATGGCAAGATTTCTTTCAGCAAGAGCTATGTTGGCTTCTTCTTATAGTATTTTATTTAAGTGCCTGCTAATTATTTTCTTTAATACAGTTTCAGATTTAATGGATCCAGCAATTTCCATCTTCTGGAAAGCCCCTTAAAAATTGCTGTTATATTTTTCATTTCTTCCTGTCTTTAATACTTTAATACTGAAGTGATAGAGTCCCTGCCACAGTAAGTACTTTGGCAATTTCCTAGCCAATACTGTCCTGGTGCTGGTAACTTGTTACTAGTCATTTTATTCATTTATTCAGAAACTTTTCCTCCTGATATTTCAGTCTGACACAAGTCCTCAGACAGATTTCCTGTGTAGAATAGGAGAAAAACCCACAAGAAATCTCTCTGATATCTGAACATCCTTAATCCCTTCCATCAAGCTGATGTAAAGAATGAAGTTAGGGCTGGATAGATTTTTTTTTTGGCCTTTTTTTACTTTTGCAATGGTTTTATCTTCCTTCAATCTTTCTTTAATAGCTCAATTTCTTATCAGTCCTGCAGACTTTTTGGTAGGATTCCTTTTTGAGTTGTGGATTGAAAAAGTTTCTTGCTATTTTCTTTTTGTCTTTGGCATGTTGATTGCTTGAAATCTTTTTTTTTGCCTCCTTTCTTAAACTTTGTCTAATATGTCTGAGTTTCAGCTCTTCTGTTTTAACTGTTTGGACCAGATTTCTACTTTTAAAGAAGGACCTCTATTATTTTTTTTTCCTGTTTGACCAAATCAACCTTTATTTGATCCTTTTGAAAGGATAAGTGGCAAAAAATCTGAAAATCTCCTATGGTTTTACAAATAGTCTCCGTGCCATCCATAAATATCTTGCTTTTTTATCTGCAACTTCTTAGTGATCTAGTAATAATCATTTTTAGGTAGCTCTTCTTTTAGAATTAAGCATTACTGTAGATTTTATCTTCCTTATCACATCACAGTCTGTGTTACATAGTTAAGAATATTATATATATTTGTCATTTCAGTTCATAGGAATCCTTTAGAGCAAATACTTTCATCCTAAGAAGTGGTGGAGGTGTTCAAAAAATGAGTAGATTTGGGACATGGTCTAGGGATCAGGGGGATGTTGGGATGAAGGTTGGACATGATGATCCTCGAGGTCTTTTCCAACCTAAATGATTCTATTTTTTCAACTAAATGTTGGCCATTTACTCTCTCTGATCTCTCATATGGAACAAGCAGCTTTATTGGGATATCTAGTGTCCTGTTTGTCTGTAGGTTTAGTTTGGCCTCCTGGACTTCTCTCCTGCCCCTCTTGGTCTTGCTGATACCCATAGCTACAAGCTCTTCCCCAAGAGGCTGCTCATGTTCCCATGGCTGACTGTAAGATATATATATATATAAAAAAATACTTATTACTTCTCTATGTTTAGATATCTAATGTATAGTGTGCTTGCACCATGAACCTTTTACAAAACAGCAGGGAATGCCTGAAATATGGCTTGGAGAGAAGAACCAAAGGTGAACTGAGTACTTAGTGCGTGGAGAAATCTAGGAGGTGTTAGGAACAGTGTTTTCTTTAGAATTCTATTTAAAAGCACACAAAGCTGGGGCTTTTATCTACGAAAAGGCAAGAAAGCTCTGGTTTTCCTGAGCAACTCTACTTGTAAATGAAAAGAGCTTACCCTAATCCCTGCAGCAAGTGGTGATGAAAACCAAGAAATCCAGCAAGAAAAGGCCTTTTTCTGCAGGAGCCCAGGAATCCCTGGGCCAGTTAATTATTCCTTTCTTCAGCAGCTTAAATTACAAAATCTCTTGAATATTCTTGACCTGTAGGAGAAGAATATGACTGCTCATCCTCAGTATTACACTGCCTTATGGAATGCACCATCATCCCACAGAAAAAAGGGGCATTGTAGGAGACTTAATAGTGCCGGAAGGTTTAATAACTTCTGAGGGTAAAAATAGCTTGAAGACAATGATGGTTAAAAGCCAGAGCATTTTCTCTGACATATTACATCAGTGTGGCTATTATATTGAATTACTACTATATAGGAGGTAGCAATGAATTGACCTTGTGAATTTATTTTCTTTTTAAATATTTTAATTTCAGTATGTGTTTTTCTTCCTGTTTAGTTCAAAGAAAAACTTTCTTGTTAGTATAAGCTAAAATATCATTTTAGAATGAGATTTTGATTTCTTTTGTGATGTGTCAATAATAAAGCGTAATATGGCATGCATAATATTAGCTTGTAAAATATCCTACTCACCTCAATTAGGAAGGTTTAATTCTTGAATTTGGATTGAATCTGTGATTTTGGAAGAGAAAAACCCTAAGACATGCCTGATGGACATGAGTGGTTCTCTCCTTTCAAAGAAAGGCTTGGTGGAACTATCTCATGATAGTTCTTTGCACACTTTATAAGCTGTGGCAACAAGAAGTTTGAATGATGACTTTTAAACAGGGTATTTGGGTAGATCAGGCTTGGGATGCCAAAACAGTGATATTTTTAAAAGCTCTTTTTTTTTGTAGTGCTTGTGAAAAGCAAAACTTTTGGGATTCTCTGTGTGCCTGACCTCATGAAGCACTTGTAGCAATCTTGGTCTCACTCGAGTTACATTAACCTGACCTGAGGACAGAAATTGATCTAACTGTAAAGCTGATTTATTTAAGCTATTTATTTAAGTGATTTCCTTTGTTTCTCTTGCACATCCACATACTCATTTGCACATATGCAGATAAGAGTCTGGTACATAGAGCTGAAGTATAAGCCAATCAATCTCTGTGTCTGGAAGGAAAAAAAAAAGAGAGATTGCTTGTTTCCATACCTAATTACTCCATATTAAAGAGCAACAGAACTTTTGACAGGACAAATTATTTTCTTACGTAAGTCATAAGAGGAAATGACAGGGAATGAAGAGGGAACAGAGCACAATAACAAACTCTTCAGTAGAAAGAACAGGTAGTTTTGGTAGATTTTATTCTTTTTTCTGCAGAAATAAATATAGGTGATCCTGCCAGTGTTCATAAGATAGAAAAGGGATATAACATAAGCCCCTGTAAGCAAGAAAACTGTTTTCTGGCATGCTGATGATACCATGGGGAAATCCTGAAAAAAAATAAATGAAGAGAACAATCAGTAAATACCCACTAGATCCTGGGAAGAGAGGGACATGAAAATCTGTGTTTTATAGCACTGAGTGGCACCAAGTTGAACAGATCAGAGGCACTGGATATATATTCAGAGGAGTATAAAGAGCCACTAGTGTAAAGAGCCACTATCCTAGATGGACAGTAGGTAAACATAAAGAAATACCTTCTCTCTTCTTGCTTTTACCCCAAAAAATGAGCAGTAGAGGCAGGAGGTGGGTAAAATCTTCCTCTGTGTTAAGCCCAGCCCTAATGAGCCATTTTCCTCTTGTAACCCAGATACCCACCTGTTTTCAATGTCAGAAAATGACTAACCAGCCTCTGCAGAAATTGCAACTAGATGAATGAGGACTTGAAAGAATAAACCAGTTTTCCCTTCCCTTTTCCGAGAAGCAAGAGGACTGTAAATGTCAGAGTTTTGCTAAGTTGATTTAGGGGAAATCTTGAATTCTTTGTCTGCCAAATAAGCAGCAAAGTGAGATAAAGCCAGCTAGCAGGTAGGGAATGTGTAACAACTTAGAGAAATGTATGAAAAACCAGTGATTTACTGTAGGCTGTTATAAGAATGGGACTTACCAATTCATAAATTCACAGTACGCTTGCTTGTGTGTTATCACCTCTGTTATCTCTAGTCCTAAGGACTGATAAGACAGAGCAGGAGTAATCTCCAGTCCTTTCAGTCTCTGTCACTTAAGTCTCACAGTTCCTTTCCTTATGCTTGTGCTTCACTTTCCCCCTTCTGCAGACATTTGCTGGCTACTCCTGCATTCTTCTCACCGGTGGAGGCTTTGAGCTGAGCTTAGGAGAAACAGAAAAGACCTGTAAGCTGCTCTTGGGGCTTGGGTCAACTCCCAGCACCTCTTTGCTTTACCCTCTAGCCCTGGCTGAGGTCCAAACAGCATCCAGGCTGCTGGAGGAACAGTCACACCTGCCCTCCAGCCCACACTGGAGGAGAACTGCTGCAAAGCTGATGCCTTCCCTCTGATTTTTCCATCTCAAGGCCTTGCTAGCACTCCTGAGCCACAAAGTGCAGGGTGGTACCTCCTTTACTTGCTCACACGAGATCAATTTTTAAAGCAGAGCAATTACAGGAGATGTTTACAGCGTTTCTCCACTGCAGCTACCATTAAACATTGAACAGCTCTCCTCATGAGCTCTACTGGAAAGCAGCCCTGTAGCATGCTGGAAGGGCTCACTCACATGTGCCAACATGGTCCCACAGACAGGATCCCTTGAGGCTGCACAAGTGGGGCAGTGTGGGGTGCATCTGACTGTCCTGGGACAACTCTTTCAGACCCAAGGAACCATGTGCTTGCTTTCCACATCCTCTCTGCTCTGGAGAGAGACATGTTCAGTTGCTCAGGCCTGCAAGCAGCCCACCATCATGTGAGATGTCCTGCTTATCCTCTTCTGTTGTGTAGCTGGGCATGAATTTGTGATGTGATGAGTACTTTTGTGTCTTTTCTTTTATGTCATGGAGATGCAGCGGCAATGTGAGGCTTAAAAGACCTGCACAATGTATGTGCTGTTATTACCTCATGGAAACAGGAGGCAGGGCTGGATTGGTGTGAGTAGCTGAAGCTGGGTAGAAGCTGGACTTGCCCAGCATCTCAGATACCTAAACCTTTCTTGGGTAAAGTTTAGAACCTGAATGCTGAGTCACCTGAGAAAGGAATGAATTTTATGCAAAGAAACAAAGGTCGCTTCTGCTTTGCTGTCCCTGGTGTGACCATGATGCTGCAGGCTAATCCATCTTTAAGCTTAACTAGCTTGGAGAATGCTCACAGTGCAACCACACTCACAAAAGGCTTGGTAGCCAAGAAGAATAAAAGCTGGATAAATACAGAATGCAGTTAGCTCTGGATTCCTGCAGCTCTGCAGGGCTGTGTGGCTGAAAGTCCCCTAGGGACTCAAGGGCAGCTGGTGTTAGTGATGCTGGGACAGAGATCTGAGTTAGAGCTCTACCAGCTCTCTAGCTGATCCTACGTGAACATCAGGAGCAAGCCTACATTTGGGAAGATGATTGTTGAAATAGTTTGGTTTATTTTCTTGGGAGCTGAAGTGCTGGGGCCTGGGCTGTGGGAGTTCCCCAGGTGGTTTCAGGCCCCTCAGACAGAATGAGGCCCAGCTGTGTGAGGCCCCAACTGCCCCCAGGTGATCGTGGTTGGGGTGATTGGCGAGGCCAGAGCTGTGTCAATCAGGAACCAACCGGTTTGAGCCGGTCAGTTTGAAGAGAGCTCCTGAGGAGGAGAGTTGCTGTTGGAGGCATCTTGCTGAGCTCTCTCTCAGTGCTGTGTTCCCCCTTGGCTGATTCAAGATGGAGAAGAGGAAACAGATGAAGAAGAAAAGCTGAAGGTATGTGAGGGGATGGTGCTGGGTTTGGTGTTGGCCTGAGGAAGAGAGCTGCAGCACAGTAGCAAACCCATGTCTGAGAGGTGTGATGGTCTCAAACTGCCGCTGAAATAATTGCTAGAATTATAAATTGGTCCTTTTATAACCACATGCTGACTATTTACACTGTGCAGAGACAAGCCTTTCTCTTAAATTCTCCAGCTGGCTTAGAGTAAGATGAATCTTTCCTGCTAGTTGCATGAGGCAGCGAAAGCAAACACAACATCACCTTTAATTTGCAGCAGACAGGCCTGATCCTTTAGCCATGGTTGAGTTCTACACAGTTTTATCCATCCCCATGAAGTTACTCCAGATTTACCCCAGCTGAAATGGAGGGTCCCTGCTTGATGTGCAGATTTAAGGCTTGGGAGCAAGGAGTTAGAGAAATGTGAAGCAGGAGCTGGTCCATGGGAAAGGAATAGAAATGAGAAAGAAGAAGAATTATCCTGCTTTAACCTAATGTTGTTAATCTATATTGCCCATTATAATCTCGAGTGCCCTGCTTAGTGAAGTATGCAATCTGTAGTGCTGGTTCCTGCACAAGCAGTGGATCTAATAGAAAGGACTGGCTCAACATCCATCATCATAATTACTGTGTCATAATTTTCTGCCCTTCCTACCTCTGCTGCAAAGAGATAGAAGAGGCCTTTCAAATGTTGGAGAATTTTTGCTAAAAATTTCTTTCTTTCTTTTTTATATATATATATATATATGGAAATCTGTATTTCTGCCCTATTTATTTTGTGTGTTTGACCTGACATAATACAATATACTTTATTGCAGGGTGTAGAAACTTAATTTGAATATCTGAAAATGTGCTTCTTTCATTTAATATCTGAATTTGCTCGGCTGCACTGAAAGGGAGAAGGAGGTATATTTGAAGTTTCATTTGAAAAATGCTCCCCTGAAACCCCCCTTAAATCGATGACCCCCAGATTCAGAGACTGCTTGAGTCTGAAATTAAATATAAAGTAGTTACATATGGTTGTTGCTGCTCAGAGAGGTTAAAATTTGGTCTCTTTGTCTTTTATATGGAAGGAGATGTGAGCAATTCCAACAAAAAAATGTGAGTGCTCCCAGATCTCGTTCAAAGCTGGTGTTTTGGACCCAAACTCATACCTGTGTGCTTGTACTACCTTCTTGGCTTTATATTTAAGTTATATTGATAATTCTATAGCTGTGGAGCACAGCTTTGGAAGTGTGATATGCATGAAACCAGCCTAATCAACATCCACAAACCACCTGGGCCACCTCCAGCTGCACCCTGGTGGGTGGCTTTGTGTAGGAAGGTTTGTGGGTTCCTTCCAAGCTTATCCACCCTTATTACATTGCACCCAGGTGAGATGTGTCCATGTGAGCAGCAGAATATCCTGCACCTGTAGCTGCAGGAGGAACTGATGCTCAGGGTGCTCTGCAGTAGACCCTCAGTGCTTTGATGCTCTGCTGTCCATGTGTTTTCCTGCAACAACAGCCCCATGCACCTTAGCATCACTGAGAAGTGATGCTGCTTCTCTGGTTTCTCAGCTGTTGAGGGGCTGCCATCACAATGAATGAGCTTTGTTCCAGGAAAGATACTGGAGACTGCAAAAGAATGGTTTATGTCTGTGTTGGTGGAGCCTGGAAACCAGCTGATGGGACCTTAGCCACAGGGCAGCACATTCAGAGACCCTGAACTGCAGCAAAATTGAGTGATAGCTTTTGGAGGCTAAGAAGGCTTGAATTTTACATTAATACTTCAATAGGAAAAGTCCATGTAAAGGGATTTTTTTACACAAAAATATAATTCAGTCCCTGAAAAGCAATAAAGATTTCTTCCTAGATGTGCCATAGTAAATACTACTGAAGAAAATACAAAGTCTCCATTCCACAAAGGGATCCACTTGACAGAGAATGTAATTGGGATCAAGACCTGAACTGACCTGATTCTCCACCCTACTTGTATCATTGTTTTTGTGTATATACTTTGGTTTTATTTTTAATTATAGGAACACTTGGCTTCTGCCTCTAGGTGTTTTTAAAATTCCATCTTTTTGATGTGTGAGTGCAGAAAAAACCAAGAGTGGCTTTGGACTCTACTTAGGAAACACAGCTAACATGCTCAGAGAAAAAAATACTGAAAGGTGATATAAGCACCAGATCTTTCCATTAAGTTTGTGCAGTTTACTGATGATTTCTTTGGCTTTAATAACTGGCATCTTTCTCTTGCTGTGCACCTTTTATTTTTTTTTTATATGCTGTTTTATGCAAGAGCTTTGGCAACATGTGCCCACGTGCCTACCCTTACACATATGAATTGCCTTATTAAGAATTGAGTCTTGGTAGAGCCAGGTGAATTTTTCTCAATGTGGAGGGGACCCTGTGCCTGCCTAGGCAGCATTTCTGTCACTGTACTTGCTGCAAAACACGCCAAAATAATTTTATCTTTCCTCTCTTTCAGCTACAGTAACCTTAGCAAGTACAAAAAAAAAAGAAATAATGATCAAACAGGAATGTGATGTTTTAAGTTGATGAGATATCTCTTAAAGATATCAAAACTGATTAGATTGAATGTGAGCCCTGAGGATCCCCACTGTGGGATGAGTTACCATCCCTGCAGTACAACCTGGGAGAGATTTTCTCTACCACAGAGGAAAATTCAGTAGCAAACATTGAGCTCAGCTGCAGCTGGCGTTAAGACTAAATTTTTGAACATCTGAATATTGAAAGCCTTTTAAACTCACCTAATATTATTCTATTACTGGAACGAATCTAACAGTAAATTGAAAAAAAAAATAGGAACCTTCTAAAAAATATGCCTTCCCCATCCATTTTCAGCCTCAATATTATGTAGAGATGACAGTTATCAGCTATGTAGAAGAGCAGCTATATTAAATGTTAAATAACCTTTAACAGCCCCAAATATTTAATCATAAAAAATTAAATTGACAGTGGTGTGGTTCACATAGTATCCCCTCGCAAACCTGACAGCATCATTTCTCATCTATATTGATAAGTACAAGACATCCATAAAATTGTAGGCTCTGTAGCCTTCTATTTATGAGAGGCTATCTAAAACTCATTCATTGCAGGTAATATCAGTAAGTCAATTCAGCTTAGGCTGATAGCTCATAACTTTTCAGACTGTTGTATTTACTGAGCCATAGACTATCCTTTCTTCAAGTGTACTTGAGAAAATGACTTGTACTGTAAGACTATTTCTTCTCCAAGTATAATCAAGTGCTTTAAAACGAACTCTATGACTGCAAATTCAAAACAGTATCAGACCTTGGTAATAATACCAAAAATATTGCTTTAATAATGCTCTGAAAGCTGCACGGAGTATTTGGCAGCATTTTTCTGTCTCTGGTAACCCACCCAGAGAACCATCAGTGGGAGTTTGGTGGCAGGCTCAGGCATGTTTCATGGGGTGGCAGAGCTAATAAAGCCTCACTTACTGAGGAATTTCTTCCATTTATAAGTGACGTAGGTGATGGTGGGTGGAGAATCAGCATTGCAGGGAGGATGGCAGATGGCTTCATTTCATGGATGTGGTAACACCTGCCCAAATTCAGGCAGCTGGGTCTCTTTAGCCTGGAGAAGAGGAGACTGAGGTGACCTCATTAGTGTTTATAAATACATAAAGGGTGAGTGCCATGAGGATGGAGCCAGGCTCTTTTCAGTGATGGCCAATGATGGGACAAGGGGTGCAAGCTGGAGCATAAGATGTTCCACATAAATATAAGGAAAATCTTCTTCACTGTGAGGGTGACAGACACTGGAACAGGCTGCCCAGAAGGGTTGTGGAGTCTCCTTCTCTGGAGACATTCAAAACCCACCTGGACGTGTTCCTGTGTGACCTGCTCTAGGTGATCCTGCTCTGGCAGGGGGGTTGGACTAGATGATCTTTCGAGTTCCTTTCAACCAGGGGGTTGGACAGATGATCTTTCGAGTTCCTTTCAACCAGGGGGGTTGGACTAGATGATCTTTTGAGGTCCCTTCCAACCCTTAATGTTCTGTGAATTCCACCTAAGCAGTGAGAGCAAGTCTGCTGGCCTTGGTGTTGAGCTGCCTCCATCAGTTGCTGACTTGTGGGGCTTCCTGTAGACTTTGGTCCTGCTAAAGTGGTAGTAAAATGTTAATTGTTTCTAGAGCAATCCCTTACTGAGGAAGACTCTTCTCTCATGTCTGATGTTCTGGCAGCACAGCAGAGATGTACACGACAGAAATTCCTAAGTAAAGCTGTCCTGTAAATGCTCTGGCAGGGCTTTATTTAAATTGGCTTGGACAGATTGTTTCTATTTGCAATTAGGGAGTGGGATCAAAAGCCCATAGAAAAACTCCTGTTGACATTAATGGCTTTCTCACTCAGGATTAGAGCTATGTATAGAATTTGTTTGTAAATAAACTGCATTTGTAGGAGACTTGTAAATATTAGCCATTATTAAAATGAGTCAAATAAACTTCACAGAATTGAGGCTTAAAACTGAAACAGAATTTGGGCAATGATGTTGTCAGCTGGGGGACCCTCCCTTTGTTTTGCTGTATTACTTTTTGATCCCATTCACCTGCATTTTCTGGTCCTGGGCTGCAGTTGGAGCTCAAACTAGAGGGGACTCTATTTCCCTTTCTGCTAGCAATGGGTGGATTTGCTCAGCAATCACTTCTGTGCATAATATAAGCAGTGAATTGCTGTTGTGGAGGATTTCAGGGTGGAGAATTGTGTTACCAAGCTGTTTCATTATTTTTAAATTTCTCTTTCACTGCTTTCTGGCCTCTGATGTTTAGAGAGTATCACTTTTTAGTATTGAAAACATTTCCCCTGGAGCATGAGCTGCAAAAGTTGACAAACATGGGAGAAACAGCAGGAGGTAGGTTGGGGAATAAAGAGAGAGACAGGGAGAACAGCAGAGGGAATGCTCATGGGGATTCTATCCAGAATGAAAGTTGGGAGAGGGATACTAGTCTGTCCAGGAAATCTTAGGTATTTAGGTGTGAGAGCAACACTGAGAAGATGGGTGGTGCTTTGAGCCCCACAGCCCAGCAGTGTCCATCAGGGATGTGTTGGACTGCACAGGAATGACTGGCTTCTCTTGCAGAAAGGGAAGGATTTGAGGTGTGGAGGGGTTTTCATTTTCTCTTGTTCCTTGGCTAGAAGTGCTGGCAGTAGCCAACTCCTTACATGAAACCAAAGGTATTTACAGCAGCACATCAACCTCAGCTGGCCCAGCCCTGGCATGAGCTGCAGTCCTGCCCACCATGCAGAACCAGCCTCTGACAGATGAGTGCAAGCAGCAGTTGACCTGCAAGAGCAGCAGATCAGTGATGAGCACTCAGATATAAGGCCTCTGGCAGCCTGATAAGTACCAGGACTGAGCAGTCATCTGCCTGATGCTATAAAATCCCAGCAGTATTAATTATCACCTCAACAAGCAGATGAGATGTCCTGGACTTGAAGGTTAGAGGAAGGCAGAGGGTTAAAATAAGACAAATACATAAGATTTGGGTGCCCATTTTGTGGCAGCCTGGACCAGAGCAGGTGAAAGCCAGAGGGCAATATCAGGTATTGTGCTGGGAAAGTTCAAAGTTCCTCAAGACTGCCTGAGGGACTTGCTACTGTGTGTTACAGGAGTCCTTAGGCAGTATGTCTGCTGTGGAGTCCAGGAGGGAAAGGGAATTTCAACATTTGATACTTTTTGTGTCTTAATTTGGTACAAAAAATGCAAATTTTGAGACTTTTCACAGCATCACTGCCTTCATGAGGAATTAGGGAGGTGGCATAACAAAACTGCACATGGTAACTGCATAATAAACCTGAGTTCTTGCATCATGCTTGTCAGGATCCTAAAATACTTTGCTGAAGAGAAAACCTGGTGACTCCATCCCCATTTTACAGATGTAGAAATGAAGGCAAAGAGAGATGAATCAATTTAACCTGCAGTTAAATTGATTTACTGAGACTGAGCTAAAAATGGTCACAGCCCAATCATCTCTGCAGACTTGATAGCACAATGCACCTGACAGGCAAGAGCCAGGTCCTTGCCTACCATGCCCACTGAACACAGAGATGTTTGTCTTTCTCTGGGGGCAGGGCTGACACTTGCTGACACTGCTGGTAACACACGTGGGTGTCTCTCAGAGCTCTGCCCTGGGTCTGCAGCAGCTTGTTCTGGATATTACTGTGCAGCAGCCTCCCCTCCTCCTAGTTTGAGAGCTCCTGTGCTTTGTGCACAGGTTTTAGCTCTCAAGCTGTCTTTTGGGTTGCAGGTGCCCCCCGTGCTGTGTGGCTGGTGAGTGGCCAGCTTTCTGACAGCAGCATAGAGCTGCTGATGCTGCTGCAAAGTGTTTGGGGATCTCTCCTGGCCACAGGGCTTGAGATCTTGTTTTACCTCCTCTGAAAGGTGTAGCTGTGGCAGCACCAACAGCCTTGGTCAGGGTGATCTCAGGCAGATCCAAGTTGACATGCTGAGACCTGACTTCATCTCCACAAAACCAACCTGTTTCTGTTCACAGGTTAGTGGAAGTGAGAGACACTCGGATTAGAGATGACTCAGTTCAGGAATAAATATTGTTGTTGACAACTGCAAATGTGTTGGAATGAGAAGAGGTAGCAGGAGTGTGCTCAGTTCAGTGAGGGCTTTGTCAGGGAGAGGATGTGTGGAGCTCATAGCCCACGATCTGGCAGGAGAGTGCAACACGATTCTGTCGTGTTCCAGGTAAACACCCAAACTTTAGGAAGTCGAGGTACCTGCAGCAGTTTGCTGATAAACTTAACAAACTGCACAACATCTCCAAATTTTACTGCTGGGACTGGAAATCACTTCCAGGATCTTGACAATATGAGTAGTTAGAGCATGTAGAGAAAATTCCTTTGTGCCTTGCATGAGGTGAAGTATTTCCACAGCCTGAAACCAACCTTTTGGTTTGAACTCAGTTACCCTTGGTGCTGATCCTGCCTCTGCAGCATCCGTGTTCCAAGCAATAATAGGATTAATTGCTTTCTAAGCTGGTAGCACATCTTTTAACGTACACAGTATGCAGGAGGCAGACAATAAATAACAGGGAGAAGCCCATGGAGCAGTGGCTCCCACTGAGGGTTTTACTGAGCATATAGAGAAATTGATTCTGTTAAACTTCGCTTGCTGGAGTGGAAAGTTAAAAGAAGAGAGAGAAAAAATGCTAAGAAATAGAGTGGTGCCCAGGACTGTCATCTTGGGTTTAGGATTCTCTCTATGAAATGTGCACATCAGAGGCTGGCAAAGGCTTCCTAAGGAAAAGGAGCTTTGGTACGATGTCTCAGGGGTGGAGGGTACCACAGCACTTGACACACTGTTTTAAAGGCTGAGGGAAATGCTTTAAAGAATTGCTGTCTGTTCCACATCCCAGTTCAGGGTCCACGTGCAGCCTTTTCTCAGTCAGCATTTCTGCTGGAATCAGCAGGATGCCAAACTGAGAAAGAAGTGTCTGCAGGCTGTGAAGCTTGGCCCCCACTAGACTGAGACTCTGATCTGGCATCATTTGGGCAGATGGTTGTCCCCATGGACACCTCATCATCTCCAGCAGAGCCCTGGCAGTCTATGGGAAAGTCCTGACTTCTCACCCAGGAGAATGAGTGAGATGACCAGAAAGATCCTTAATGGCCTGAAAATCAATTAATCAAAGAACTAATCTTTCAGTTGCTTCTTTCCAAGGGAGTTCCCCCTTCCTTTCTTAATGAAAGCTGCTATAAACAGGCTTTTTTCCAATATGTAGCTCATGCTGGTGCTCCCTATGAGCCCCTTATTGCTCTAAAGAGAGAACTCTGCAAGGTATGAGGTTTAATGCATGGTGTAAGTGCCAGAATCATGGCTGGATGCATGTAGGTGTATTTTAAGGACATATACACAATTTATACCAACCCGAGCCATTCTAAATAGAGAGAACTTCTTTTTTAAAAATTTTTTCTCACTGTGCTTTTAAAGTGGGCAATAATAACAGTCACTCACAGCTATGCTATGCTCCCAGAGCTGCCAGCAGGGCATTTCTGCTGAAATAAAAAGCAGTGAAATGGAAGATCCCCTGCTGCAAACATGCCCATAATTTGCTGTGGTCGCCTGGCTGATCCCCTTGATTTCCTGAGCCCTGTCCCAGCCCTGAGATGGGAGGGGCACCCTTTAAATGTTGTCTCTTCCTCTTCCATGAGCTATTTGCTTGCAGTCACTCTGCCTAATTTGTAGTTTATCAGCTGAGGGACCAGAACAATGATGTAGTAGTGAATTGGTTACTTAGGCTTCTGTCTAGTTCACCCCTTCATTACTAATTTGTTGGATGTCCTAGATCAGGGCATGTCCCTGCAAACATGACTCCGTGGCTGGCCACAGATTGATGTGTGCCCCTCTGCACCTATCTGGGAGTCTTTAGCATGATGCTGTGCTGGGGAGATGGGTTCTGCTGAGTGACTGAGCCTTGCCCAGGCCCACCAGTGTGATCACAGCATCTGGGCCCAAATAAATCCAGTACAGGCAGAGGAGAGTGTCTGCCTGCACCAATCTGTGTAGGCTAGACCCTTAATCTCCCCGTGTCTTGGTTCTGTCAAAGGGGTCTAATAGCCCACTGCATCATGGAGGTAGTATGGGATCAAATCCTATTCATCATTGCAGAGTGCTGAGACAGATGGGTTTCATTCCCAGAATAAGTGTATAGATAGACCATGATCATCTAAAGCCAACGTTAACACCTTGGTGTCTGTGATTTACATAAACTAGTCCCTGAGACCACAGGTGGATGGTGCTAAAGAAGAGTTTCTGGGCTATTAAGTGTCTAATTTGGCAGATAAAATTCAGTCATGAAGTCCTGAAGTGATGGAAGTGAAGGGTTTGCATTGCTTGGTTTGTAATATAGGAACAGGGAGGGTTACTGTTAAAAATAAAGTCCCTGAATGGACAAGCACCAGGGAGATCTTAATGGATAAACCTTTAGCTGCTTTAATCTGCAATTTGAATAACATCTAGGAAAAATCTTCCCTTAACTACAGAACTGACTGGGAAATTATGTCTCACATTGTGGAGGAAGAGATTTATGTCGAAAAAGCATTAAAAGCTTCTGTTCCACAGTTGTCATCTGGGAAGATACAGTATTGATTGGTCCTGGAGTTTCCTTTGATTGGTTGCATTGGTGATTACAATATTGATTTGTTTCATATGCTGTGTTTGTTCCGTGCACTGCTCTGTTGCAGCAAGAATTAGCCTGACTTTGCTGCATGTTTTTTTTCAGGAGAGGAATCAGGCAGAATTCATTTTTTCACCAGACAGTCTTCCAGAGTAATTAACTGAAAGGAGGCTGGTGAGAATTGCTGAATTACCCAGGGAACGCAGCAGAGTCGGGAGGTTTTTTCAGGCATGTGTAAATAAAGAAATTTGCATTCTCCAAATATTTAAAGCAAATATTGTATTCGAAGGGAAGTGTGTAATTTGAAGAAGTGCAGCAATATAATCCTGGCTGCAAGCAGCTTCAAAAACCTCCTGCCACAGCTAAGGCAGAAGGGAAATCTGTGGAGTAGCTGCTGAGCTGCCTCTTGTGGTGAGGGAGGAAGAGGAGATTCACTGAAACTTCCCGTGTCTATTCATGCCCTAGCCTGGGATTTGCTAAATGGCTTAAAATCATAGAATTGTCAGGGTTGGAAGGGACCTTAAAGATCATCTAGTTCCAACCCCCTTGCCATGGACAGGGACACCTCCCACTAGAGCAGGTTACTCAGAGCCCCATCCAGCCTGGCCTTAAAAACTTCCAGGGATGGGCTTGTCTTGCCTCATCTTCATCTGCCTTCATCAGCACTATGAAGAGCTGATGTTCAGATGCAGGGATGTACGAGGGAGCTGGTCAGAAACCTGAAATCATTTTGTTGAGATTGTGCAATGACAGACTCCAAGTGAAAGAAACCTCCACCACTGGAAGGTCCTCAGTATTGCCTTGAGGTGACATGAGTTGTTTCTCTAATGACCACTTATGTCCCCAAAGAAGAGGGTCTCCTCTCCCATGACTGGTTGCCCAGAGAGGTGGTGGAAGCCCCATCCCTGGAAAATGTCCCTTCCAACCCTGACAATTCTATGATTGGAGAGGGGCACATCTCATTAGATACTGTCATAGGCTCCAGCAGAAGAAAAGTTTTGAAATGTGAATTTTAAGTGCTCACTCTTAGTCATCCCATCTGGTATGAGATACTAATTAAAAAAGTGAGACATTTCCAGGCCTACATGTGTAATTTGGGAGGAAATAAACTCACTCAGAATGTGAGACAATGTCGCATGGTGTTGCTGTTGCACTGAACCAAATTTGCCTTGGTGCTGGGTACCATAATTAATTGCTATGCTAATTGATACACTCCAGAGCACATCTAGAGTCCTTGGGTTTTTTCCCAGTGGTAAAACTAAAGGAAGGTAAAAATGACTTATCACCCTTTGCCTGACTTTTTCCCAACTGGAAAGAATTAAGAAAGAGCAAAGCAGTGAGAGCTTCAGAGGTGAAAGTCACGCTTTGAATAAACCTATTTCTAGTAACATATGAAAAGATAAACAAAGTAGTAAGAAAAGTGCTGCTTTTCAGTGCTAAAAGCGTGTGTATATTATCTATATATACTGGAAGGCAGGAAGACATTAAAAAATGCCTAATGTGTTTAGCAAAATGAAGGAAAAACCCCTCAATTTTCAAGCATTTGCTCCCCTTTTACAGCTGATGAGATGAATGGGACAGGAAAGGAGATTTTCTTCACAAATATTTCTGTGGGGAAGCTCCCTAAATTCAAGCAATTGTGCCTTTTGTAATCTTAAGTCTAAACCATAATTTATAATAGACCACTCCAATGTAATTTTTTAGGTCTTCAGTGTTGAAAATGGAATGCTTTCTGTGAATTTTTAGAGTAGTCATGATATAAATTCATAATGAAGATTGTTAACATCAATAAAGGGCCTCTTACCTCTCTGTTCTCCTAATTCTGATTAGGAGAGGACTGGGATTAAAGAGTCCCCTAATGTTGGAGGCATTGCCAGAGGGTCAGGAGCAATTTGCTGCTGTGTGCCAGATGGATCTGAACATGCTGGGAAATGGAACTCATTAGTGGTGTCTAGTTTTTCCTTTTGAAATGACTCTTTTTTATACTTTTTTTTTAACAAATATTTGACATGTTGCTGAAAAAGTAAAACTGAAAATTGACATCTGAAATCTGGAGGGTTGGGGGTTTTTTTGCCTGAAAAGATTGAGTTGGGAAAACAAAAAATAGAATAACTGTGTTGTGATTGGCTGCCTGAGGAAAATAAAAAAGAAAACATTAGAGAAGCAGGAGCCATTAGTGAGAATTTTACTTGTCAAATCCCCCATTTTTTTCTAAAAAGTATCCACTGAACTTTGGGTTGAACTGTGCTGGAAGGTTTGAGCGGGAGCTGTCCTGGTGCCCAGTGGGCATGTAGAAGGTCTACTTTCCCATGGCCATCAAAGCATCCTACTCCTAAGATCCAAATGTCCACAATACAGGTGAAGTCTTTCTATACAGATTGTTTTTCTATACAGAATTTATATAGAAGGAGGAAAATGGCTCATTATCTGTAGATAAACCTATTTACAGCAGCATGGCTTTGGGTGCCTCAATGTGTGTTGCTCTTGCATATAATGATCTTCTACATGGTTTTATGTTCAGTGACCCAGCTGGCAGGAAAAATGCCCAGTTTATGGACAGGCAAAGCTATTGCATCTGGCTATCCATGAAAATATGCTTCTTGTTCTGAGATAACAACTATATTTTAATGAAGGTCACCCCTATGCAAGGTGAAACCTCTATGCGGCGTTGCTCCAACCCAGAAATCAATCCTTATTGCTGCTCTCCAAGACAGCTGCAACTTTGGCTTGAAATTCCTTCTCTGAATCTTTCCATCAAGCTCTCCTGATCATTATAATACACAGAGCTCTGCCGTGGCTGTATGATCATTAAATTGGGGGGGGAAAACTGCTCCTGCACATACGTTGACAACCAATTTATTCCTCGCCAAATCGTGAAGCATTGAGGACCCATTCCGTGTCAGTTGGAGGGCACGGTGCTATATTTGTTGCCATCATCATTATAAGGGTTACAAATGATCTACCTGGAGCTCAGCATATATCTTGCAGGATGAAGTGTCAACACCGAGATAATAGGGGTGAATTTAGAGCACAGGTTTAGGTCCGCTTGCTGCTTTGCACTGGAAGTCAATAGATGTTGGTTGGACACGGTGCAAAAAGAAAGTGGTGGAAGCAAAGTCTGGTGGAGCAACCTCGCTTGAAGCATTTTTGTTTGGGAGCTGATTGTTTACCCTGCAGCAGCTAAGTACAGTAAAAGTGATCTTCTTTTGAAGAATCTTTTTGTCCTAATCTTCTTTTGTGCTGTTGTCATGAGGAAGTACATGGAAGGAATAATCAGGAGACCAGCTGGCATTTTGAATAGTGGGTCTATTCAGGCATTTTCATATCTCTAATTGGTCATTGGTTTTAAGTGTTAATATGCTTCACTAGTAAATCATTTCTATTCTCTCTTTTTGATGTTTGCAGAGAATTATGAAAGAAAGAGATCTATCACTAAGAGCGGTACCAAAAAAATCAGCATTCAAACAGTGGTGCTAAGTAGTGACTGTGAACTCCAGCACATGTGAATAGGATGGATGCCATTCAAACTGATTAATGAGTGACAGGCTGAAGAGAGATGCAGGGACGTGTTTTGTGTTCTTATAAACTGGCAAAACTAGAATGACTTGGGTGGAAATACGCTGATTAACACCAGCAGGGAATGCAGTTGGATGGCTGTTGTTATATCCTTGCTTCATATGGCATTTCTTGCCTGCAGGAGAATGCATCAGGAGGGTCTTCTGCAGTAGAGTAGGAGGAACTTGTACAATAGGTTAAAACAAACAGGTCTGAACTTCTAAAGGACGTATGTGGTGTATTATGTAGGATGTATTATAGAATCATAGAATGTTTTAGGCTGGAAGGGACCTCTAGAGGTCATCTGGTCCAACCTCCCTACACAAGTAGGGACATCTCTACTTAGGGCAGGTACATCTCTACCTAGTTCAGGTAGGCTGTGGTTGTTAGACTGTGGATGAAATGCTGTGATCTTTTTCTCACTTAACATTCTGACTTAAGTAGGAAGTCATGGTGAGAAGCACCTCTAGAGAAGGCAAGTCAGGATACATTCCTAAAACGTATCCCCTCAGTACGTTATCTGATGGTATGATGATGGGTTATGTGATGGTAGCCATCTGGTTCATCCTCATTTAAAATGTCATGGGTGCTGGAGGAGGAGATGGTATCTACAGAGCAGTGGCCTTGCTGAGATACAGCATTTCTGATGGAAAGCTGCAGACATGAAGCTATGCTCCACTGGAAAGATAAAAGGAAGGAAGCAAAAGGAGGCCAACCAAAGGATGACAAGGGAACTCAGGCTGACTTCACTGAAGGAAATTGCTCAAAGTTGCTGTTTCTTTCTAAGAATACATTCTGGGGGAACTTTTTTTGGTGAAATGCTGTCTCTGTACCCTGTTGTGACCCAGATTCTCTCTTACAATGTCTTTCAACTGGAAGCCTTCTGTAAAAGGAGCATTTGGTAACGTTTCTACCTACAGACATTGAGACACAAAAGAGGAAATTAAAGTGCAAGAAGGAAGGGCTTGGAAAAGGAGCAGATGAAGGTGCTATACCAAGGTACAGAGTGGAGAAGGGTCAGCCTTGGTGACTGTGTATGGGTTGTTTTTCTGACCATACACATTGGAACAGCAAGATTCTTAGTGGACTCTAGAGAAGCTTTGACACTGAGGATGGGACAGAGAACAAAGCTTGGGATGGACTTTCTTGAAGGAGTTGTTAGTGTTGGTTATGCAGTAAAGGGGAGATGGCCAGGTAGGAGATGTTGCCTGCACAGCAGGGAAAATGAAGCTGAAAACCAAGTGCTTCCAAAGCTTTTTTTTTTCAGCATTCAACCCTTGCTTTGTGCTGACCACAGCGAGCTCCAGTCAATCTCTGCCAAGGTGTGTGAAGCACTTCAGTGCCTGGGTGGAACATTTTTAGAATTTAAAATGTTACTGTGTGTGAGTCAAGGATATAGTGCCTTAAAGAAGCAGAAAGACGTCGTGTGCACTTGTTAAAACATCTTGTTTCCGAGACATTTGGATCCGCAGGGGTTCTTTGCACTTTTCACAATGCAGTTGACAAAATAGGATCAAGCTATAGCAAGAAACAGCATCAGCTCTGAAAAAAACCTATCATCACTATATGTGAAGCGCAGATGGTGCTTTTGCTACTTGATATTATAGCTGTTTTTAAGTTTATTGGAGAAAAATATGGATTTTAAAATCTTACACCTGCATGCTGAGAGGAAGCATATGCAGAGGCTCAGTGAATCCCGTGGTGTATTCCAAGCGGATCATTACCCACTCGGAGCTGGAGTTTGCCTCTCTCACCATGAGCAGTATTTAATTCTGGGATGGTTCTGCTGAAGTCAGGCAGAGGCACAGTGGAAGATGAAAAGGACACGGGGTTTCTGTCCTGTATATTAATGGTCTGGTTGCAGAGATAAAAAGCACGTACAGTCTTTCCTTTCATGTACTCTGTGCTTGTGCATGCACGGACACACCTACACCCACATGTGCATGACTGCAGGGAGATGTCAGCAGGGTAAACAGGGCAGCTTACAGGGATTAGATCAGAAAGACTGCTAAGAACAGCTTCTTTTGCAAGAGTAACAGATCAAAGCTAGCTGGATGTATAAATACAACTTCATGCAAATATCTCTGTGAGTTAGTGTCCCATCACTGCCTCTGTGCCTTCTGTCTGCTGAGCATGACTGGTCCCTTACATCCTTTTCTGCAATCATGGCATATATGTTTTCCTTTGGTACTGCCAGAGGAGCTGTGCCCCCAATTTGCTGGCCCTCTCAAGACACTTTTGAAATGCTAATGCTGCTTTTTTGTCATCCTTTTAGTTGTGTTTCTTTACCTGTCTCTGTGTTTCTGCCCAAATTTTGTGCTTTCAGAAATGTCCTTGTGTTTCGTAGGAGAGAAGCTCAGAGTTCTGCTCAGCACTCCAGAAGTCAGATGTTCTCAGGCATTTTGCATGCAAGGACACATGTACTTTTGCACTGTAATTTATATATAATTTATATGTGAAATTATCCTTTGGTCCAAGTGGGTGGATAGGTGTCTACACACATCTTTGTGTATTTTCCTTCTATTCTTAACCAGACTGTCCCTAGGATGCTTTGAAATCTAAGCTAGCTGAGAGCTGGGGACAGCTCTCTAATCCACCACAAACTTCTTGGAGCTCTCTCTGTCTTTGATCCCAGCTGGAAAATAAGGTCACTTCTTTAATTCATAGGTGTGCTGTAAGAACAAACCCAGTGCAGCTGGTACCCCTGTGTTGAGGAGAGCCCTGTGAGTACAGTCATACAGGTAGTTTGCTCACTGGAGTCCTGTCTGCATAGAAACTTCTTTCCTGCTCCTTGATATTCTTGCTGTGATCTTGTTGCAGCCTCTGAAGACCACGTTTCTCTCTCACAGCTGGTCCTCCTCAGCCATGTTTGTAATGGGAAGGATGCATTTTGAAAAACTTGCTTTTTATCTGCAGTAAGGGAAAGAATTCTTTTTCTGAGGCACAGCAAGTACACTGGCTTCACCCACCAACAAGGGAATGCAAGAGAATTGAAGATCCTCCTTCTACCATAAGCATGTGCTCCTTGTGAGATGTGTAGTTTTCAGTTTCCTCTTTTAAGAAAGCAGTGGAAGGCCAAAGCAGATTGTCCTTGTCAAGTTTTTTTTGAGCTCTTTTAGATGACTTTTTGACCCCAGGAGCTAAAGGGCAGAAATATCAAAGAGTAGCTCTTCCCCTGTGCTAGAATCTCACATTGAGTTGTGCAATGTGCAGGCAGGCTGTTTGCAGAGTGAGTGCCATGTCAAGTCAAGGTTAAACCAGGATTACTTATTCCTTTTTTTCAGCTCAGGATCAAAGTACAATGCACATTGTATGGAAATCACATTGGAAACAGCTGAGCTCAATTACCTTCTCAAATAATTGTCAGGAACACGCAGTTGCTTTTGAGGTAGAGGGTATTACTTACAAGAAAACCTGACCTTGGACATACCTCTGATTTCAATGCATGGCTCTTCAGGCTGAATGTAAATCCTGCTGAGGGTCAAACCCAAGCTGCTGAATAGCAGCATCAGTCAGGGGCCAGATACTGCCAGCTAATCAGACATCCTGCCATAGGGAACTCCTCACAAAGGCTTGTGCCAAGCATGCCTGAGCATAGTTTGCTGCTGGATTTTGGCTTGTATGTGCTGGCCACAACATTTCCTGAGGGTATGGCAACCCAGCTCTGCTTAGCCCCAAACCCCAGCTCCTTGTCAGGGCAGGGAATGTTTACAAGCATTGTGTGGCCATGTGAGAATCCTGCTGGCTTTGGCTGCACCCCCTGCATCCTGGAGAGCAGGGACCACAACTGCAGAGGCATCCCTGTTCCTTGTGAGTTTATCTCAGTTCCAGACCTGCACTTCTCTTTGTGTTCCTCCCAAGGACAACTTTTAAACTTCCCTGCTGCCAGTTCCAAGTGCGTGGAGCGGTGGCAAAAGAAGCTGCTTTGATTTAAGCGAGCGAGGGGGCAGTGCTACTCTGCCTGATTATTTATCTCCCTAGTTACACACAGCACTTGCTTTCTCTAGAGTGATTCAAGCATATCATAACCTCTTGCTTTAGCTCTTTTATCATGCTGCTTTGCTGCTACAGTTCAGTCAGGAATCTGTCTTGGCCTCTGCAGAGCAGAGGATGTCATCTCATTTTATTGGGCTCCCACGTGCCTCCCCCATGGTTTTTTCAGGTTTCCTGTTTGTCATGCAGAAGGCTTCAAGAACTGTAGTGGATGCTTTTGGGCTGAGCAGAATAGTCTGTGACAGGATTAAAGGCTTCCTTCCAATGTCACCTCCACATAAATGGGTGAGGAGAGGTGCTCAGCAAGGTTGGCTGTGTCCTGGAGCAAACAGCATCTTGCTGGGCTCAGGGATTCTCTAGAGAGGTTTTAACCAAAACATCCATTGATTTCAGCAGGAGCAGGCTTGTGTTTTTTCTCCAGCCGCTTGCTCTGCTCTGGATGCATTTGTACAACATCCAAACACTAGGAGTGAGGTATGGGAGAACTGAGCTTAGATTCTGGGTCTAATTTGTATCAAAGAGCATTTGTGTGCGTATGGAGTGGGACAAGGAGCAGAGAGGTGAGAAGTAGCTGGTGTCTCCTTGTTGTGGCAATTCATAGAATCTTAGAATGTTTGAGGCTGGAAGGGACCTCTAGAGCTCCTCTGCTCCAACCTCCCTACACCAGCAGGGACATCTCTACCTAGGGCAGGCTGCTCAGAGCCCCATCAAGCCTGACCTTGAAGGACTCCAGGGATGGGGCCTCCCCCACCTCTCTGGGCAGCCCATTCCACTGATCTATCACCCTCACATTAAAGAACTTTTTCCTAATATCCAGTCTAAATCTATCGTTTCCTCCTAGCTTAAAACCATTCCTCCTTCAGAGACAATGTACCCAGAGCTGGAGTTTCACTTTGCAGCTCCTGAGCTGAAGGTTGAGAACAGTTGGTTTTTCTGTGCAACTCAAACTTGAGGGAGAATTGATTTCATTTCATCTCATCTGATCCTGATTAATGAAAAGTCATTTCTGCTCGTTCTGGGCAGAAAAAATAATCTTTGACTATTTTGTAACTTTGCAGATAGATGTAGGTGTGTGGCAGGAAGTTCTATAATTCCAGAAATTATGACAAGGCATCCATAAAGATGAGGATGAAACACTATGCAGCAGCATTGTAGCTTAAAGGAGCGTTATTTAATACCTATTAATGGAACTGCTGAAGCATAAATACTCCAGCTCAAACACATTTTGTTAACTCTTTTGTGCTGGCAGTTTCAGAGGAGGATGGCAGATCATTCACAGCTCTCTGGCAGGATGCTCCTCCCTTTGTTCGGTACAAGAGTTTGTGTTGTGGGGGCAAAAGCTGGGCTCAGAAGATTTGCAGGAGTACATGGGCAGGCAGCAGCCCTGCCAGGAGGCAGGAGCCCTTTTATAGGCTTAGTCCTGATGTTTCCTGAGCCTTAGAGAAACTGCACTTGCAGCTGTGATTGCAACAGAGATGGTTTTGTTCCTAGATGAGTTTTTGTTCATCATATTTAACAGGGAGGGACTTCAGCCTGCCTATGAGGGATGCTGGGTGTGTGGGCACTGCAATCCCTGCCTTGGGCTTGGTTTTGCTGTCCCCTTTTGTAGAGATGAGCAGTGCAGGGTCACCCCTGTGTGTGTACAGAGGCTGAATTTGTCCTGCTTAATGGCAAGCCTTTAATAGGGCACTCCTGGGCTTCTCAAGTAGATGCTGGAGATGTGGTACCACCAAGGATTGAACCAGCATAACCAAGATCAGGACCACTTCTTGGGGTTCTTGAATCTCTGTGGGGATTTTAAGGATTCTAGAGCTAACAGCTCAGTTAAGTGTCTCTGAAGTGACTTCCTTTTTATTCTAGTTTCATACTGTTTACTCACAGGCTCAAAGATCCTGAGTGTAGCTCCTGCACATCATGGGGCTGGTATATAAATAATTCCTAAGAACAATGTATGTTGGATAATTTGCACGCAAATTTTTGAGCAGTTATGGGACGCAGGGATATCTTTTCATGCCATTCTTTGAAACAAAGGATTAAAAGAAATATAGAAGATGAATTTCCTGGGCAATAACATCATTCCAGAAGTTGAGACTTAAGAAAGAACAATTGTTAACAGGAAATGGATAATAAGTAAGAGGGAGCAGTTTTCTAATCCATTTGCTCTGGGGCATGCCTACACAAGAAGTTGTTCTGGAGTCTGATTTAATTAAAATTGGTACAAGCTCCCTGCGTGGCCCCTAAGATAGGTTAGGTTTGCATTGTGCTGTGAAGTGTGATTCTTGGCATGTGCAGACAGGCCACAGATTGCTAATTATAATAAGTGGTGAAGCTGCACCAGATCAAGTTGCTGCCATACAGCGTCTGAGCACGAGCTCAAATGGTGTGCCCCAAAATCTGGGCTGTGTCCTCTCCCTGCCAACCCAGCCAGTTGAACATCAGGGTCACACTTCAAAGGTCTTTAAGAAATACTGAACTAAGAACAGTGACAAAAAGACACAAAACAATGTTGATCATGGAGTTGGGGCTTGCTGGAGGGCCAGACCTTCAGTTGTGTCAGTGGCAGCTTGGGCAGAGTTTTCACATCATTCTGCAGCCAAATAGGAGGGTTTTTTTCCCTCAGTGGTGCAACTTTTTAAAATTAGAGGTGTCTTGACTCTCCTGCTGCCACTTTTGCCTGAAGAAGTGCTCTGGAGCACAGCTCAGCAGAGCAGAGTGCTGGCTTCAGGAACACCCCATCCCTACATTTCCCATTTGCAGGTTGAGTTAGGTCCTTCCACATCCCCAGGGTGTCATTGGAGGAGTCATGAGCTTGTGGGTAAGATGGGGGACTGGATCAGTGTGTGCTTGCCTTCTCCAAGGATGAACTCTCTCTGTCTAGTACTAAAACACTTGGGATCAAAAGCTTCTCTTCCACAGCTTGTTCAACCAAGTGTGAGGATGGTTCCTGACTCATCTGTGCATTCAGGCTTTTAATTACTTACCAGCTCTCCTCATGGTGAGGAGTTGATGCCTGATGTTACTGAGGTACCTACTTAAGTGTTCACATTTATGCAAATGGCTTCTTTTTATATTGGATTTCAGGCAGTCACAAGCCACAGTAAGGAATTAAATGTCATATAAAGAAGAAATGGGGCAGCACATCTTGATCAGTGGGTCACAACAGTCTATCCTGGCTGTGAACTGGCTATTGTCTCAACTACAGAGTCTGGTTGTTAAGCTGAAGCTACACCAGCTCATTCTCTTAGATCTGGAGGTCCCCAGAGTGAGAAAAAGAACTGATGTTGGCCTTTTCAAGCCTCTATATGCAGAATTACAGGTGTTTATACAACACACATATAAGCTGCAGTTCTTGCAATGGTGCTGCAGCTGGTTGTGCCATCACTCCACACCCATGCCAGAGGACAGAACCTCACCAAATAATTTCATACTCAGCCATTTTGACATACTCAAGGATTATATTTTTAACAGAGCTAAGGAGCAAGCAAGACACAATCTATTACCCTCTTTAAACTTGTCCCACAAATAGCAGCAGATCTTCCCAGGATGTAAATCAACGTAGCTCCACTGCCTGGAAAGAACAATTGTAATTTATCCTCCTGAAGGTCTGCACAGAAGGTGCTGGAGGTTTCTTGCAATTCATTGGAGACTTATGACATTGAGAGCAGGCGTTTGATCTCCCCTGTCCTCTGGAGGGATTTGCAGCACGGGCAACTTATAATTACAAACACTTGATAAGTCTCCTTCAGAGAAACTGTGGAGTTTGGGAAGATGCTTGAGTCAGTGCTGGCTGATTTCACTTGTAAGAACACTGTATTTCTGGGATTTTCAGCTCAGCACAAAGGCACCGTGGAAGAGGTTCTGAGGGTTCAGCCAAGCTTTAAAGTATTTCAAGGATCCTCTTGTGTCTTGTGGAGATCAGTGGGTTCCTTTCCAGCCAAGCTGAAAAGCCTGGGGGAAACAAAAGGAACCTCTTTCAAGCCAGTTGAGTGAGAATAATACCTCTCTGCAACACCTGCCCCCTTCTGCAGCTGGTAAATACCATTCCCCATCAGCTACCTAATCTTTTTGAGCAGTGTTTGGCCACCTACACCTCACCACCAAATTCCCACTGTTTGCCTCTGCTGACATTTATATAACAAAGAGCTACTAACTGCTCCTTTATTAGCCCAAGAAAGTTGAGCACAGGAGGAGACAAATATGATGGGCACCATAGAGCAGCACTCAGAGGTGTGCTGCTACCTGTATATCCAGCCTCTGTAATGGTTCTATTGAGCTATTGCTCAGAAAAAAAAAGGCTGCTGGGTGCTTGGAATGATTTAACTCTCTTGTTTCTGGGGTAAGAATTGACACTGTTGTGTGCTAACTCCTTTTTCTGCTGAATGTCTTACTATTGTTGGAGCTGTCAAAATACTGGGATACAAAGAAAACACAAGGCTTTGGGCATGGGCTTTTCTGCCAGGCATATCTGGGTGTCACTTGTGTTGCTGTAATTAGGAACCAGACAGTGCAGGAATGGAGCTGATAGTCTCCTCTCTCTCATGCTATCTCCAGTCATGAGTGGGGACTTCTGGGTCTGAAGACCAGGAGAGAGGAAGAGTTGAAGGTCCTGCTTGCAGAGCTCAGTGTGAGTGGAGCTTTCTGGACTTCTCCTGCTCTTTCCTTCTACTCCTCAGAGTCTGGGTCTCTTCTACAGAGTCTAGGCAGCTGTGCATATATATATATATATATATATACACATCTTGCTGGTTGCTGTGCACCTCTGGGAATGACATTTTACTGTGGTCTTCAGTTGTTCTGCTGGTGGGCCTGGGTGAAGTCTTGCTTCAATGATCAGAGTCTTGCCCCTCCTATGTACCTGAAAGTCACATTGTGGAAAAGCACCATAGTCATTTCTCACTTGATGTCTGGTAGCACTGGAATATGGCTTTGCCTTAGAGCTCCTGGGATCTGCCAGCTTCAAGGAGCTGGGGAATTTAAAGCAGTTTAACAAAGACTCCTATCCCCTGTGAGCCAGTTGACAGTGAAGGTTTTAACCTTCATTTCAATATCCACAGAAACTTGGGATTTTTGCTGAGTTGGTCTGGAAAATGGTCAATGGGATCACCTTACCTTGTTCATTTATGATGGAGAGCAAGGCTTTATAATGACACATCCATGCCTACTCAGAGCTGATGTTTATTAAAGACAAGGACAATTTTGCTAAGAGGTTGTTAGAGTAAAATGCAGAAGGAAAAAAATGATACTGCAAACAATAACAAGGTCCCAGAATTGCCTTGAACTGTGCAATTGAGATTCTCAAGTGCTGTCAAATCATCCCTGTGTTAGACTGAACTGCTGGCATTTGTTTAATTACAATATAGTTATGAAATGGAGCAACATTCCTAATCACTCGTGTGTGCTTGCAGTATCTTAATTCAATTTGAATAAATTTTCATTAGAATGATGAGAAAATGATTTATTTTGCAACCATCAGACACAGAGATCCACTGTATTTATAGTTTATGTAGGATTTTGGACAACTCACCTTTTTTTTTGTAGTAAAAACCCACTGCTGAGCAAAACCAGCCTTTTTGGGAAGGGGAGTTAGAATCATAGAATCAGAATTCTGCAGCAACACAGTGAAACTGTGGTTTAGTTAAGATAATGCCATTTTAGGAAGCTCAAGACTCCTCAGCAACAAGTGAACTTATCCAAGCATTGATGTTTGAAGGCTGTGTTAGGATTCCTGCACTGTTTTCAGACTATTTTTCTGGATTAAAAATTAGCAGACTTGCCTAGCTGCAGGTTAGTGAAATGTGCAGCTTTTTAGAAGCTGAGACAAGCTACAATTTCCCCTTGTTGCTCTGCACTCCTGAAATGGGAGGATGGAACAGCAGAAAGCTTTGAACTTTTGGGGGAATGCCATTTTGCCAAGGGTTTGGGTGCTGTGCCTTTGGTATCAAAGTGAGCAAGGTGTAAATGAAGTAATTTCTGCATTGCTGCAGTCATTGATTGATTGCTCTGCAAACCCCTTACTGCTGGAAACCACAAGCACACGGGGAAAGATGGGGAATGGGATGTGGGATCTGCTGGGGAGTGAGTGGCAGAGCCTCTGTAGGAATCAAGGATCAGAACAAGCCCTGAAAGCTAATCCATAAAATGACTCACATGATAAGAACTTTCTCAGGATGATGAAGTATGGGAGGTCTGTGTGGTCTGCTGCAGTTAATGCACTATGAATAAGCAAAGCAGAGTGTGGGTGTTGAGATTCATGTGATACGTGCATGTCAGCACTACTGACAGCACTGAGAATTCAGCATCATCAATAGCTTCCAATTGTTTCTCCTAATCATTAGCATTTAGTGACCCAGAATAGCTTTTTTCCAAAGTATTGGAAGGTTTTGAAAATGTGCATCATGGAACTACAAGATTTGTTCTTCAGGGCCACATGGTTGTGGACACTGGCATTTTATGTACCACCCTTCACATTCCCTCCTGGGAGTTCTTGCAGATTATAAGAAATTTGCAATCAGACTAGAAAGAACAAACCCGAAGCCATTCCAGGCAGATCTTTGAGATACTATAATTTGAAAATGTGTCTGAGAGCTAGGAAAGGGCAAAGAGTTTTTGCAGTGAAGTGCTGATTCTCCAGAGAATTTTAAAAGGAGGGTCCGGGAACTGCAGCAGTTGAGAGAGAGGGGTTTTTTTTTCAAACAGCAATAAAGCACTTTGAGTATCCATGTAACTTTCATGAAGAAAACCTCTCCCTGGAAGCTGCTGTACTCGTCTTTGAGTGAGTTATTGTCTCGTAGCAAACTGTAGGGTGATGTTGAAATCCTTCCTTGCAAGGCTCGAGGGATGGAGACAGCTGTTTTAAGGATTAGTGCCATCATCCCTTTGAGACCTGGTGCTGGAGAACAGGAGAGCAGTGACAGGCAGGGCTTTCTAGGTCCAGAAGTGCTGTCCTTGTTCCCCATAATTTCCACCATAATGAGAGCCTTAGTGTCAGGTAAGTTTTAAGAAGAGCTGCTCTCTGGAAAACAAATAGTCACCGCCAGCAGGGTTGCGAGCAGGGACTACTAAAAGATGATCTGATGAGGATAGTTAACTGCAAATGGGATGTGGATTTCACTCTAAGAGTTTATCAACAGGAGCTTTCTGCTAAGCCCTTAAGTGTGCTGCCAAATCCAGCTTCCAAAGCCAGGGAAGTCATACAAGTGCAATATTGTTAATGTCAGTGATTTCTAGTTAATTATCTGTTGCCAGAAAAAAAAATCAGTGAAGAGCACAGAGCTTTGTTTAATCCTTGTTTTGTGGCTCTTTATTCAGCTACTATGCTCCTTTGTTATAAATGTGTTTTCCTCCTCAAAGATCTCAAGCTCTCATAGTAGATTCTATGGGATGTATTGTTCTTTTGATACATCCAGGAGACATTTCTGCAGTTAAAGGAAGGAAAAGAAAATTATCATTTCAAAACTGTGCATGTGTGCCCAGGTTAGTTCTTCCTGCAAGAAGGGAGAACCTATAAGGAAAACAATAATGACTTATGCTGCTCAAACAATTATTTTGTCTGCCTTTGATTTTATTTTGAACTCCCATTTAAGAAACCCTATAAGTCTTCTAATGCTGATATCAACTCTTCGGTCATAATGTTTCCCTGCTGCCTAGTTAAAGGCAGGAGAAGAGAAGCCTCGTGTTCCATATGTTTATTGAGGGAATTTTTTATGTGTGCAGCTCACATAAAATTGCATCCATTCTGCTCATGATCCATAGTGCAATTCCATTAACAGAGCAGCACTCTACCTTGGTGTGTGCTCTTATGCTTAAAGCCCATTCTTGTTGTTGTCTCCCATAAAAATACAAGTTTTGCAGGTGATTTAATTCAGTTCATTTCCAGGCCTGTTTTATTTCCTTTGTTTGTAGCCAAATAACTTTTTTAGAAAATATTTGATAGAATCATTTTCATTTTCCCATTCAAGATAAAACTTGTACTGAAAGTTGAATACGTTTATTTGGTAAAATTTTTTCAGTTATATAAAATGGGCAGTTGTGTTTTTTTTTTTCTTGCAATCTGTTTTCTTCCCTCCACCTTTGAGAGCTGAGATACTTTTTTTGTCTGTAAAATGTGAAGAACACAATTGGCGTTACATGCCACCAAGGGGTCTATGTGCATGCAGGGTTTATACAGCCCAGGAGGATTTTCTTGCCCTAAAGTGTGGGCTGAGAAGCTGCCTGAAATGTGAGAAAATATGCGTGGAAGCAGGCAGCAGAATGGCATCTAAGTGAGACTTATTAAGGTGAAAAGAGCAGCATCCCAGCCCTCATGTATCACACGTACAGTTGGTTTTTTAGCAGTGCAACTGGAAATCAGTGGCTGCTCTTTCCCTTCCAGGTTAGACAGACTATTGGGCTTATCCTTCATTAATGGTCTGGGAAGGTCATCAGAGACTTTGTTCTTGTATTACTCACCCTGGCATGCTGGGGAGAGGGCCCCTTTTTAGAAACAGCATCACTGGACATTTGCTGGGGCAGGTTGCCAGCTTTAATAACTGATAGGCAGGAGAAAATCCCATGTCCCTGTCTACTGACCTCAAGCGACATTGAAATATGGTAAATAATGATGCACACATGACCCCTTGGAGGTGATTGCTCAGGACCATTTTCTGTTCTCTCCCTTTATTCCACTCTTTCTAACTTTTCCCTTCTCATTTCTCCTGTTCAGCTTGTTTGTTTATCTCCTCCCTTGGCTTTTAGTACCCAAGTTCTAGGCTATATTCCTATTTCCCGGTACAAAATGAAGATATTGCTAAGGCTTGTCATAGATAATAGTGGATCCCTTTGCAACGTGCTTTTAGGTATTACCTTGGTCAGTAATTGAATTGAATTGGATAGTGACAACACCCTGACATTGTTAAGGTTAATGACCCAATGATTTACAAGACAAGGCACATTTACCAGCAAATGGATTTTAGTAATTGTTCTACTGAACAATGAGAATAACAATTTGTACATTGATCCACAAAGTCCTAGAGCAAAGCCTCTGCTCTTACTTCACCAGTGCCCCTGTCCATAAATTCAGTGTTGCTCAGACAATGTTTTCTTGGCCCTGCTGTATTTTAAGTCCATTGCAATGAAATTAAAGTTATTTCCTCCAATGTCATCCACAGATTTGTTGGAGCATAACGTGATACGAAGATGGCAAGAGAGAGTAGAGGAAGGTGGGAAGATGTGACCTGTCCAGGTAGGCTGGTCTCAGAGTTTATCCAGTTTCAATGTCTGTTTCAATAGATTTGGACTGTTCTGTTTTCTTTGCCAAAATGTTGTGGGAGGCTGTGCCAGATGAGGAGAATTCTTGTTTAGTCAGGGCTATTATGCTTATTAAGTAACTTTTATAACCTTATACAACACAAAAGTGTCTGTTTTCCTTGAATTAAGTCATTGCCATTGCTTAGATTGTGCTTTGAAGCCCATAATCAATTCATTCATGCTTAAATCTCTTAAATATTATGACAAGAGAAACTTCACTGGAGCTGGGGATTTTGAGAATGTTCAAGATTAACTGAATAAGAGCATAAGAAGTCTTCAGCCAGAGCCTTTAAACTCCTGGATATAAATTGCCTGGGTTGCTGGTTAAAGATTCTGATCGTAAGAGATGGTGTTTAACATCCTTATCAATTAATTATTACTGAAAAATGAAGTATCTAATCAGCATTGATCTGTTGAGAGGCTACATCCCTGGCATTAGCTGAAGCACAGAAGTGTTTATTGGACATAGTTGTCTTTCTTGCAGTATTATTGACAATATTATCATTTCCATAGTGGTAATGGACCAGTAGCTGTTGGTTAGATACTCTTTGTTGCAACACACTTTATAAACTTCATTTTATTGTCCTTAGCTTTATTGACCATTGATTTCTTCAGTTGTCCTTTTGCTTCCCTTATTAATTTTGTGTCATTCCTGGCTTCTGGTGTATTGCTGCCAACTTTCTCTCTTTTACATTTGATGGTTATTGGCATTTCCCCCTTTAGAACTACTTGCACTCCCCCATCATGCCACAAGGAGATTGCTTGGTCAAGGTTTTATTGCAATTATCAGCCATGTGTTCTTCATTACACTTACCCGAGTAAGATTGCAAGACTTCTGACCTTCAGCACTATATATACTATATATATATACACTATATTCAGTATAATATTGTTCTTAGGCCTCTGTAGGATCTTAAGTAGCAATATTTTATCATAAATAAATACCCTCCTTTCTATCATCAAAAGTAAAAAGAGGAATGAAGAACAACATTAAATTTTAACATTATTCTGTGCTAAAATGATATGAACTAAATAGAAATAACTGGGTTCTTTTAAAGAAGAATGTTCTAGCTGTAGTTATCCAGTTATCTAGCTGTAGCTGTCCTGTTCAGTGATAGTATGTTGGTGAGTTTTTTGATATAGGTTATTTACTTCTCTCAGTGGGCCCCAAACCTGCAGTTCAGGAGGATACCAAGGCTGCAAAGGTTGGATGGGAATTAATTCCTTGGTTTGCTAAGCTGCTGTCTGTAATTTCACACAGATCATAGAGACCCTTAGAGGTACCCAAAGGAGTGGGAAGAATGCAGCAGTGGAAAACACATTCTCTCCATTGTCAAACTGATACTTTTGGGTTTAGTCCTGTAGTAAGATAAAAAAGAAAATAGTGGGAAAGAACAAGCTACAGACATTAAGGGAGTACAGAGTGATGAATAAGTTTGCTGGCCTTTTAAAGAACCCATCATAGCAGAGAGTTGAATGAAGAAGCCTTTGACACTAATTAAGACCTTGAGGCCATGTTTACAAATCAGAAAAGGAAAAGAAATGATAGAAAGATAAATTTAAGAAGGAAGAAAAACTGTGCAAGGAGGATCTGGAAGGATTAACTTAATCTGTGTGTCAAGTGTGTGGCTTGCTGTGCTATATGTAAAAATCCTCCACATTGCCTCATTTTCTGTGGCACAAGCTTTTGCAAGGAGAGCTACTCAGTGAACCCATCTCTAACTTTGCTGATTGCATTTTAAACATTTATATGGCTAGCCTCTACATCTAATAAACCTGAGGTTTTAAATGGACTGTGACTTACTAAACTGTATCTTTTCTGTCAGTCCTTTCAGTGGAGGGGTACTGACTGAACCAGCATTTCATTCCCTTTTATGCTTGAAAATATCTGAACCTCAGTCCCTCTACTTTGACTGTGTCAAGTTATTTTCATGTGGCACTTGTATGGACATTAATTTTCACCCTTGTTTTTCCAGTTAAACAACTTTACTGAAAAGAAGGGGTTAAAGGCTTTATTCAGAGGTGCTAGCAATTAGTTGCACATAAATTCATCATTATAATTATTGCCCAAACTATTGTAAAGGGATGTGTTACCATTTGAATGTTAGATTGAAGAATATGGTTGGTATAATGGGAATAAAAAATTGGGGAAAAAAACTACAAACGCTGTAAACTTAAGGAAATGATAAAAGGTCATTAAATTTTTCATCAGTGATGGGAATTTAAAAACCTTTAAGGAACACAATCAGGAATAAGTTCAGAGATGCTTTTCAGTTCAAAGTCTTCATCTTAGTTATCAGATCACCATGAGCAAAACTTTGCCTTGCTCACAGTCAGAGGGAAATGAAAACTGGGCCAAGTATTACAGAAAGATGGTGTTTAATGCAATTCCCTACAAGAGGAATCTAATAAATGATGCCCATTTCTTTCTGTTTGGGATGTTTACATTTCCAAATTTCAGGATATTTTAATGTAGGATTAGGCATAGTATAACAAAATTGAATTTGGTCCCAGGTCTGGATTATGAACCTGATGTTTTTCTGTGGTCCATCCTGGGGAGACAAAGAAAGTGCCTTGGGGGTTGTTTCTAGCAGGTGGGAAGTGGCAGATACAGGACATTTGGATCTACTTTTCTTTAAGGACTCTTTACAAACTGCTGTGAAAGATGAAGTGACAAGGTCTCAATGCAGTCTGAGCAGAGCTGGATCAGGGGCTAATGTCTAGGTAGGTGAGATAGAATATTTATGTAGAAAACAACCGTAGGCAATAGCAGCAGAGCAGCAGAATGCTGAAGGAAGCTGTGGATGCAAAACAGACCCTCAGGTGTGGTCAGAGGCTTCAGGGAGGTGATTTCAGGGGAGTTTGTGTTAGGTTTGAATAAGGAGAAGGAGCCAGGGTAGAAAAATAAGGTCAAATCTGAGAGAGCACTGAGGCAGTCCCTGAAGAGGAAAGCAGGAAGGTGAGAGAGCAGCACTGGGCATTGACTGTGCTTAGCAGGAACTGCTGTGCCCATGGGGTGAGACAGAGGCTCTGTAGGAAGGGTGGGACATGGGGAGGGAAATGGTGTTGACATCTTCTTCCCTTTCTGTTTGAAGGAATTGGTCACCAAGAGTGAATGAGCTGCAGGCAGCACGAGGGCCGGAGCTTTATGGCTGAGCAAAGTGATGCCAGGCATGTGCCAGGAGGAAATTGGTTAGAGAAGGATGCAAAGGCAGCTCTAGCAGGTTTTGTGGACTCAGAAATACCCAGTGACCAGATATTTTTCCTGGGTGTGCAGGAGCAGGCCTGGATTTTGTGCAAAACTTAAAAACCTGAGTGCAGGGGGTATGTGGTTGTCATAATTCCTGGAGTCTGTTGAGTTCTTCCTTTGGAAACACAAACCAGCTTAACTCTTCCTGCTTGAAAATTGTCTCTTTGCCTCAATAATGAGTTCACTGTTCCCACTGCTGCTTTCCTGGGCTTCTTGGGGAGCAGGGCAAACCAAGAGCTCTAGGTTGAGATCAAGAGAACAAGGTTGACTTTGCATTAGGGAGTTTGACAAATTTTTTCCTTTGAGAAGGCAAACCATTGTGCTTGGTTTAAAATGAACACATCAGAGTGACAATGCTGGATTTAACTTTAGTTATCAACACTTTCAGCCTACGTTGGTCTAAGTAATTGTCCTGTTTATCCTTTGACAGGTTAAAATAATGTATTGTAGAATGAGAGCGCTTCGAAGGAAGATGAAAAGCAGCCCAAGAGGGTTTTCAAGCTGTTAGTAACTGTGACAAGCAGTGTGAGCTAGATGTATGGATAAATTGCTATTGCTCCAGAGGTTATTCCTATTAGTAGGAGACATTTAAGAAGCCCTAACAAGGCGTTAATACAGTGCAGCCACTAAAAAACCTCATCTGTCCTACCCAAGCTCGGGACTAATGGCCCATCCTAGTGTTTTCTTGATGCTGCCCTGACAGGTGGTGATAGGCCTTTAAATAAAACAAAAGCTGTACCAGGCTGTTGGGAAGAGTCAGGCAACTGGGAGGATTTACAAGCTAATCTTTAAGAGAAGAAATAAATAAGCATTTTTATCTGAGGTCTCAACACTCTTAGGAATGGTGCTGCTGCTTCTCTTTACACAGAATCAAATAATGTCATGCAGATGGGATCTTGGCAAAGTGGGGGATTTCTGATTAAATTTCCTGGCCAGAGAAAAGAAGGGTGTTTTCTTTTCTTCAGTAAGTGTTCTTAGGATCAAAATAAAGTGATTGTTTAAATATGAAGTGTTCTCTTTCCTTTCCATCAGGAAAGTACTGAGAAATGGAACTCAATAGCTGAACACTTCCAGTATTTTTAAATAACAGAATTTAGCTCCTGCTGTGGGGTCAGTGCAGATGGGCTTCTATGGGCTTTGAGATATTCACATTATTCAGTGGGTTACTTGTGCTAATACAGGGAAATATTTAGGAGGAGTTGACTCACCCATAGGCTGGTTCATCTATATAAGAAAGAGTTTAGAAATTTCTTTAGCAACAAAAGAATTGTAATGCTTGTGCAGAAAAGATGAGAAATTTGTGCATTATTTTCTAGAAGAAACTAAGTAGAACTTTGTTTATCTTACTTGGGCTTGTGCTTGTTACCTGACATCACAGGACTCATTTCCAGTGGTGCTCAGGGCAAACAGGGGATGGGAATGTGCATTTTCCATACCAGATGTAATACTGGAAGTTAAATGTTGATGGGCTAATTTCAAATGGGAGTTGCCTGTGATAATAAGAGGGCTAAAGCTGAAGGAAAGATTGCTGCAGGCTGCTCAGCTCTTCCAGAGACAACTGGGTTTTGGGGAGTGAAAAGCCCTGGGAAGGAGAAGGGGGCAGTGCTGTACTAATGACATGCAGATGCTGGAAACTTCATGAAGGCTTGTGATGGACACACAATAATTGGGGGTTTGAGAGGAAAGGAGAAAGAGGAGATGATGTAAATATGACAACAGCTACAGCTGTGTAAGCAAAAGGGAAAATCATCCTAAAATGTGGAAAAATATGAGTAGAAAGTGTGGGACTGCCCCTTCTGAGAGCAGTGCTGTAGTTTATCCATCTAACCAGTCCCTTCATGTAACAAAAGATCTCCACAGTAGTTCATGTACTTACCTCCCAGAAGATAAATCCTATTTAGTTTGCTCATTGCTTGAGTCCTACTTTGCAGTAATTAGAATACAAAGCTCTTCCCTTGCTGGAAATTGGCTGCCTTTCTGATAGTCCTTACAACAAAAGAACCTTATAAATGTAATTGTGTGATTACTTGGACATCTTTTTGAGTGGCCTTGCTCTAGATGGAATCCTGGGGAGACAGGGCTTGGACAGAAGCAGAGCTGATGCATCTATTTTCCAGTGCATGAGGTAATCTTAAACTGCAAGAAGAATAAAAATGGTAAATGGTGAAAATAACATCAGCAGCCATCATCATTTTGTTTTCTTCCTTTGGTCCTTCCTTCAAACTTGAAATAAGAGTCTGGCAGAAAGTAAAAGGTTTGCTTTGGGGAGGAAGGCTTAGTTTTGGTGTTGCTTGAGGTGTGTGGTTGGTGCTGCTCAGCAGCTTTGCCTCAGCTGGGAAGTTGAGCAGGTGAAAAAAACCTGGAAAAGCTGAAAGTGTGGGGATTTTGAACACACATTCACCAAACATGAGGCCTTTCCATTGACAGCAGTGAGCTGTCTGCAGGACCAGACCTTGGTGGTTAATGGAGGAGCCTCCCCCTTCAAATCAAAGCCTTTATGCTGAGGTCAACCTGCAAACACCAAAGGAGTAAAGAGCAAGGTCACCCCAATCTATGTTCACACACTGAAATGGGAGCTGGCAGAAATGGGACGTGTTTACCAAGACTTACCAACCACACATTTATTTCTGCATTTTTAATATGTTCTAATATTTAACAGTGCAATTCTTGGGCTTGTTTGCTCCATACTGCCAAGGTGAGCCTATTTAAGTGTGTTTTCTGGCAAACACAAAAAACTGGGGTCAGGTATGAGTACCAGTGTTGATTTTAACTGGCTGTCATGGGGAAGCTGGTGTTTCAAATGGGGCAGGGGTGTGAACAGGTCAGCTGTACCCTGCATCCTGCTTGGAAGCTGCTCCTTCCTAGCCTGGTGTTTATTCATGAGGAGTCTGGCATTTCTAGGAGGCACAGGATATAAATATTTAGCACTGTCAGTGGAGGAGGAAAATATTGTTGGAACAATGTCTTCATTTGTCAGAGGAAAAATAGGGACTAATTTTTTTGAGAGAGATCACAATTAACTACTCCCTCTGAACTGCTCCTCTAAAGATTTCGGGCAGATGGATGCTCTTACAGCAAGAGCAGCGAATGCCAATTGAGAGGAACATGGATCCATTTAGAAAGGCAGAGAAATCATTCTGTCAGGCAGGATATAGGTACACAAATTAAGCAGGTATCAAAATTATATTGTCTCTTCAACAGCAACTGCCTCAAGAATAGAGTGTGGACAGAAAGAGCTAAGGAGCTCAGCAGGCTGTAATTTAACTGACAGCACATGACTACAGGAGCTTATAATAATGACAGGCAGTTTTGCCCCACTGCTCTGCAAATTCTTTTCCCTTCTATCACTGGAAAACTTCAGCCTGCAACTTCTCTGCACAGAAATCTCCCAGAGAACCATCCATGCAGTGGTGTGGGAACAGCTGCAGGGCTCTGCCACATGGAAGGGGCTTTTCGGCCCATAAAGACCTTTTTCCAAAGTAAATGCCATGATGGACTCTTCCATGTGAGGTCTGCAGCTGCCAAAAGAAATTCTTTGTTATGGGGGTGCCTGATCTCTTGGTAGCTCTCTTGTGACTCTAAATCTGGGTGTTTTCATAGTTTGTGTGGGACCTAGCAGACCATGGCAGCAGCTCTACATGCCATGAAGAGCATGTAACATAAGTATGTTAGATGGATGAAGGCAAGCAAGGGAAAGGAGGCACTGATGAGCACAGGGTCAAATCCAAGAGAACTTTACTTTTTGGTCCTCAACCTGATGTCTTGCTTCACCCAACCCACCCAGGGGTGGCACAGTGAGCTACTGAGCGTCCTGCTTTGCTCTGAACATTTCTGCCACCCCCTGTAATCAAAGATGTGTTATTTCCAAAGGAACTGGAATTGGACTTTAAGGCTTAATAAATCAAAAATATCTCTCAAAACATTTTAAAGTCAAAAGCTGGATACTGAGTATTGTGGTTGTAAACATTTGCTCTCTCATAATTCTCAGTTTCACATTGAAGGATGAAGAATATGTGCTGAAAACCCATTTTCTATTTAGTATTCTCAGCCATGGGTTTTGGCTTTTGACGTTTGGAAGTTGAGAGTTGCTGATGAAATTTTCAGTTATTGCCCTCTAACTTTTGACAGCATTTTCCATAGACCCTGTTATGCCCAAACTATTTTCTATGAAGCTGATTCTTTGAAATTCAGTCAGTTTTGCTTTTTCCTCATAAACATGTATGAGTCTATGTCTGGCCTTTGGTAAAATAAGAATAAGGCCTATTCCCAGCTTAAATCTTCCTAACATCCAAATTTCTTGCTAAGCCTCTACTGCTGCTGAATTTAATCTGCTGTGAATTATCAGAGTTCAGTTCCTAGTGTAAAGTATGTCTGACCTCTGGCAGTGCAGTTTTCTTTATTATCATTTTTTGTGTGTGTGTTCATGGACATTTTATTGTCCATGACTGGATCAGGATCTCTCACCTTATAAGCAATGGTTGCTGGCAATTGAAAGGTCTGAATAGCTTATTTTCACACTACAAAAAAAAATAAGTTTCATTTGAATCCTTATTTCCCTCATTATGAATTTTTCATCTTCCTGCAAAATACTGGAGCTGTAAGCAGCTGCAGAAATGGGTGGAAAGTTTGTGTTCTTGCAATGTCCTTTCTCTAACCTCTGCTGAACTGCTGGTTTGTAACTTTTAACAAGTGCAGAACATGACAAATGATATCCCTCGAGGTTTATTCATTCCTATTCTCATATACCACCATTTAACTTGATTGATTTCAGCACACTCTCCAGCTCCTGGAAATGCTCCTCAAGGGAAAGAGCCACCCCGTAGGAATGTTTTGTAGGGTCTCAGCTCACAAGGCAGACCCCAGCACCAGGGCTTGAGGCACATGCTAAGTAGGTAGTTGCCTAAGGTGAGGACCTGCCCTGGAAGTCAAATACAAACCCAGTGGTGGTTGTGGCCATGCATCATTATGCTCAGCCCTGTGCCTGTCCCTGCCTTGCCCCTGTTGGTGGGTGCACATCTCCCCTCTTGCAGCCCCCTTCTCAGGTGACTCCAGTATCTGAAGGGGCCCTATGTAAAGGCAGGGGAAGGTCTATTCAAAAGGGTTTGTAATGATAAAACAAGGAGTAATGGCTTGAAGCTAGGAAAGGAGAGATTTAGGCTGGATATTAGAAAAAAGTTCTTTAATCTGAGGGTGAGAGATCAGTGGAATGGGCTGCCCAGAGAGGTGGTGGAGGCCCCATCCCTGGAGTCATTCAAGGTCGGTCTTGATAAGGTTCTGAGCAGCCTGCCCTAGGTAGAGATGTCCCTGCTGGTGTAGGGAGGTTGGACCAGAGGAGCTCTAGAGGTCCCTTCCAGCCTCAAACATTCTAGGATTCTATGACTCCTTACTCCAACCCCTCTGGAGCAGAACTATCCCGTTGAGGAGGATTTCTAGCAGAGCAGGAATTGGATTTTTCATAGGAAAGTGCAGAGTGGGGCTATTCCTATGACAGGTCTCCATCAAGACCAGACCTCCTCAGGCTCCCAGCTCCATGATGTCTCCCATGGTCCTGCAGGAGATCTGCCTTTCTTGCCATTCCCCCAATTCCTGCCAAGCAGGCAGGTCCTGCTGCAGCCCTTGGCTGCCTGTAGGGAGCTGGATGGTGGTACAATTGCCAATGGGATGCATAAAAAGGGGTTGAGTTTGATAACAATCATTTTGCAGCTGAAATGTCCTGGACTATAATAGGAGAATGTTTTACAGGCACCACTTATGCAGGTTTTATGGCTTTAAGATAGAAATGGTGCTTTTATAAGGGGAGATGAGCCTTGGACTGAGGGACTTATGGACTGATGTAAGTGCTTTTTTCAAACCAGGACATTTTCAACGGGATACAATAAGAAAATGTGAATTTTTATAACTTATTGTTCAATACACCCTCTCTGACTTCTTGTTGTGCCACTCTTAAACCTCATAGTTTGCAGTATTTCTGTTCTCAGGATGTGGAGGGAGCTGCTGGAAGGTTAATGTTTGCTTTGGAAGAAAAAGATCTATTTTCAAAATAATTTTCCCTCCCAGATTTTATGACTTCTAAAAAATTTATTTTTCTTTGTGATGGAATTCCTCTCCCCCCAGCCCCATGTAACATTCCTGCTTGAATGTATTTTCTGTGAAAGAGAGAGGAACTTTTCAGGTCTAAGAATATTGCCTTGGAAATTGGTTCATTTGCAGTTAGGGCTAAAGAGATTATTTTGATTTTTCAGCCCCTCAGTCTGGGGGGAATTTCTCTCCTGCACTGAGATGGAGCTGCTATGGCTCATTGTGCCACTGCCAGGAGTTCATTGCCCACCTCTGTTAGCAAAGCCTGGAGCTTTTGGGATCCATCCCAACCTTTGAAGCTTTGATTTGAGGTGAACATCCTAAAATGAGGTTAATCCTTGTCTCCAGACACCTTTCAACCCTTACTCTCTTTGCAGTAGTCCTAGTTTCCTGGGGGATCTGAGTGCAGGACTCTGCCAACAGCAATGCCACAACCATCTCCCTGCCTTTCCAGACATAAATTCTTCTCTTCTGGCACTGAGAGGGAAAGAACTTAAAGAGATAAAAAAGCAGAAAACAGATTCCTGGAAGGTGTCTCATCAGATAACAAATCCACAGTTAAATCTTCTTAATACAACCTGGAAAAATCTTTATTAAGCATCACCCTATTATCTCTAAATGCAGGGACTGATGTGGAGACTGGTAGTGAGAATTTGCAAAGAAGTGACATATTCCTGGTAGGCAGGAGATTCCTGGATAATCCAAGGATTTAAGGGAAGTATAAGACTGTTGGGATATTCCAGACACATTGCAAAGCTGTGCAAATGAGCAAAGCCCTTCCATGCCTTCCTAAGAATATATGATGTAAAATATATGTATACATAATCTCATAACGTATAGAACTCTGTTGAATTAAACTGTGACCATTGCTGCAATGCTCACTCTTCAAAAGAAGTTCAGAGAGCAGTGTTAAAAAATCATTTATGCCTTAAAGAATTCACTTACCCCATTAGCAGACTGAGGCTGATTTCACAGCAGAGAATAGAAAGAGTTAGCAAAGTTTGCATTGGAAAGAAGATTCAGGTTTTTAACTATGAGAGGAATTAATAATTGAAACAGCTTGAAGGAAGAAGTGGCAGATTTGCCACCAGTGGAGTGTTTAAATCAGTGGGGATGTCTCCTTTGGACTCACAAAGTGAAATTCCAGTTGTTCTGTTAACAAATCAGAAAAAAAAATTGTCTTTTTGTTCCTCTGTAAAAATCTGCGTCCTTGATATACAGAAATTTTCAGGACTCTGAAAACTTTTGGTAAAGCAAAGTATTGTAAAATATTATAGTTCTGTGCTAAACCCAAAGATTTTGGAGCTTCCAAAGCATTCTCCTTAGTTCTCTGCATCTTCCCTATTTATATATATTTTCTCCTTGCATGAAATTCTTTTTATAACTCAGTCTTTATATCATTCTTTTGTGCCCTTTCTACACTGTAATCATTTCTTCATCATACTTCTCTCGTTGCCATGGGATGTTCCACTCCTCATGTGTTTTTCTGTGATTTAGCTGTTAGTATTGTTTTAACTCTTCACTTTCTATGCTGCCAGTACTTTTCAGTAAATATGTAGAAAAGATTCATTATTAAATACTAAATGAATTGTAATTTCACTTAGAGCTGTAAAGAACACAGCTCATCTACATGGTCTAACTTGGTTTAACTTGGTCCCTTCTTTCTGAAGTAGCCTCTTTGCTCTCAGGTGACTGCACTGCTTTGCTGCATCAGAATTAGAGAGGGAATTACTTGGGTCAGTTCAGACAGGGCTGATGACAGCAGAGCTTTCACTTTGCATTTCAGAATCCACTCTCTGCAGAAAAAGAGGATGATATCTGAACCTTGTTACTTGGAAAAGCCAAGGAAGTGGTAGATTTTTAGCTGTGCAACTTGATCTGTGCATTCCAGCTGGGCTAAACCCCTTATTCCTAAGAAAACTACTGAGAAACTCAATTTGAGTGAATTTGCTGATCATAGGAGTGTTTGCAGTCTTTGTGGCAGGCCCTTGGTGTCTGCAGAGGATCTGTAGCTGTGGGGAACTCACTGCAGGTACCGTGCAGCTCTGGGCATGGCTGGGATTGCTGTTCCCTCCAGGCATTCTCAGGCTTTCATCACCTCCCTTGCTGCTCCCACTAATGGTTAGCAGCTCTCCAGCTCTAGCTGATTTAACAGCCACAAAGTATGGTAAGTAGCCTGTGTAGATCTAGTCATATCCCTTCCCTATTAGTCCCATTGGTTCCTGCACCAGTTGGGAGCAAGAGGGAGTCTCTGTCCTTGCTAGACTTGCTCTCTCATCTGTGCTTCCCTCCTCCCTTGCTTGGAAGAGGATTCCAGCACAGTGCCCAACAGTTTTAACCCTCTGCTAAACACTCTTGAGGACTCCCAGCAGTGTGTTCAATTTGCACAGGCCAGGTAGAGCTCTAACACAGAACCAAACCTGCTGGAACTACAGTCAGAGAAGCCTGCAAAGGAATATGATACAAAATCTGGGGGCTACTCAAAATACAGTTGGATTCCTAGAGGAGAAATCTAACATCAGCATTAGATATTAGTCTTTGCACCTCTGAAAACCCCCTCACCACTTGTCTTTTATTGGTACATTTTCTAGCTGAGAAAAACCTCCTGAAATTCCAGTTGCAATCGTGACAAACTCCCTGTCCTCAAGAGCAGCCCCCAAACCACTGCTGTATCAGCTTCCCACTAATTGCTTTACTGATGCTCACTTAGGCTAATGAATACTAAATATTGCAGAGCAAGAGTAGTTTGGAAACTGAGTGCAGCACCCAGCTGCTTTGCCTGCAGGAACCAAAGCACCAGGTGAGATCAGGAGGGATCTGAGGCATCCCAGGTCCTGTAGTAGAAGGATTTTAGAAAAATTTAAAACATAGCATGGGAACTGGTGACATTTCACTCCATTGGGGATGTAGCCTAGAAAAGGCAGTGCTGAGGACATGAAGAAAGCAGAACATTCAGGACCCCCCCCAACTTTGTGACCAGGATGGCAATAAGGAAGCAAATGGTCTCTGAAATGGGGAATCATTTTATCAGATGTTGGGGAAGGGCAGATCACCCCCAGCTCACCTGTGGGCAATATTTTCTTGTGACAAACAGCCTTGTGCTCAGCTCTTGCTGGGCCTGGGGGGCTCTTTTCAGGGTACTAACCAGTTCATTTAGCTGCTTAAAAGGAGACCTAAGCTCTTCTAGCAGCATGGGTCATCCCTATTCAAACAGCACCTCTTTGACTCCATAGTCCTTTTTTAACTCTCTCACTGCAGGGCTCCCTTTGTCCTGCAGCCTTTTTTCTTAGTTTGCTTTGCTAGGGCTTGCTTTTTATACGTGGGAGAGCTGCCTGGCAGATGCTGGTGTATAACTAGCTGTGGTCTGTGTCTCTTCAACTGGTGGCTACTGCTGAGCTTCCTTCTGCCTGTTAAGGGGGGTTAAAATAAGCTTTGAGCAGTTGGTTTGCTTGGGAAATGGAGATCACCACGTTACTCTTGCTAGCAGGAAGCACACTTCAGATTTTTTCCTCTCTAATCCTATCATCTTCTTGCAGTTCTCTGTGGACAGAGACTGCATGTTCCTTACTGTAGTAGGTGACCTCAAACCTGTGTGTCTGCTGCTGATAACGTGCCTCCTCTTTGCTTGCCTGGTGTGAATTACCTTGGAAGAACTGGGCTGACAGTTGCTTGGCAGTGAAGGTGCCTGTTGCTGCTGGACTTCTTCTTTTGTAGACTGACAGCATCAGAGCTGCCATGCTCACCCCAGAGCAGACAAACCATTCAGCTAGTGCTGAATTTCTTCCTGTAAGTTAAATTTATTAATGCTCTGGGCATTGCATTGCTCTGGCCAGTTAAAATAGCTGCCCTGCCTTTGTCCATCTCTCTCTGTGTTCACTCTTTCCATGTGTTCATCCACAGGCTTTAGAAAGTGCTGAGTTTAGACTGGCAATCCAGGCCATACATCCCAGAGTTGCTTCTTATTCAGCTTATAAAGGTCATAATAGCTCTGAGCACTTCTCAACAACCTAATCAATGCATGTATGAGCCTGGATGGAAAATATAGTGCATTTAATTGATTGGCAGGTTCTGGCAGTCACCCTTGGCTCTGATTGTTCTTTCTTTTGTAAGTTAATTTCCTTTGTTTAAAGAATTTATTTTAAAATTCAAGTTCCTGGAAATGTTTGCAGCAATTTCCTTCAAATGCCTGTTTGTCCCAGCTGCATTTGTGCTGCTTTTGTTCAGTTACAGAAACCCATAAACATTGCTGGAAGTGAGGACTTGGCAGGGCAGCCTGGAGACATGGCTCAGGCTAATGGAGGGTCCTGTTGTATAGTCACAGCTAATGTACCAGAATGGGTCAAATTAGGCCTCCTCTGTTGTGTTTAAATACAACTTGCAATATTTCCCCACCATTTCCAGGCATTATTAGCACTGGCTGTAATAAAGTATTAAACAGGCGCTCTCCATTTATCCCCATTAATGATTCAGTGCAAACTTGTGCCTTCCCATTAATATCCACTAACCTCACCCAGTGATAAAACTTGATTTAGGCTCCAAATTACCTTAGCACAAAATTTCTTGGAGCAGCACTGCCTAATAGTTCAGGGCTATGTGAGCTGTTGTGATAGCCAAGTAACAACAGTGGCAGCATCTTTTTTTTTATTTATTTTGAGACTCAATGGAAAAAAAAGAATCAATCCAGCACATAAAGAGAGACACAAATAAATTGCTAAACAGTATAATCCAATGATACCATACATCTCAGAAATGAGGGCCTCAAAAATCAATAAAAATTGAAATTGGTAAGGGAAGAATTGTAGTTGTCCAGATGCAGGGATGTGGGAGAAGCTTCAGGTGAAGGTGCCAGGCTCTGGGAATGGGAAGGGAGGTTGGCTCTGGATAAAGAGGAGGGTGAGGTGTTGGTTTGGGGGCATCTACAGGTTAAAAAATTCACAGTGCTGTGCCTAGGCTTGGTTTGTAGTGGTGGATCCAGAGATGCTGTGATGGACACCCCTTGGTGCTTGGGGCTTGGTGTGTGCTCTAGATGAAGCAAATTGTTCTGGAGGTTGCTGCTCTGTGAGTTTGTGAAAGAGCCTCATTTCCCTGCCTTGTCTTGTACACAATTCCCCAAGGACAGGTTCGAAGCTCATATAATGTGGATTTTGTAGCTTTGTTTCTCTCCCTTGGTTGTTCTTCCCTTGACTTCCTTGTGGGCTGATGGGTGCAGGTTTTGGTGCTCCAACTGCTGGGTGGTGGGTGCTCAGGGGCCTGTCAAACTTCAATTTTTGGTCTGGTTTTGCATTAAAAAAAAATAAAAGCCATTAAAATCCTGGCAGGAGATCAAGCATGGCTTGTGCTCCTTGGTTTGCAGCAGCCTGCTGTCTCCAAAGGTTTGTCAGAACAGTAGGGCCACTGCCTTGCTCTGGTGGCAGTTGCTCTATGTATCCTATGCATGCATTTTAAAACAAATATGGAAAAAGAGAGGGAAAGGGCAGAAACAGAGAAAGAAAGGCAAGGTAGACACCTGCCAGTCACCTGGCAAGGGAAGGAAGACCCAAATAATCCAGAGATCCACTTGGACAGCCTGAGCCCAGTGATCCTGTTGGATTGAGTCTGCTGTCTCCCAAATGGTATCATTTAAAATCATTTGCTGCACTTTTAGGCAAGAATTATTAAATGAATATTAATCAGTCATTAAATTCCGTGGAAGTGCTGCTTCATTCTGGGCTGAATGAGGCCATTTAGCTGTGGTGTAGTCAGCATGTTAATGCCTGAGTGTGAGAGGGTTTCTCCCCTGCCAGAGCCACACGATGCACTCAGCCCTGGCAGTCACTGGGAGCAGCCTTTGGGGCTGACCACTTGAAGTCAGTTCCTACAAGCAATGACTGCCTGCAGTTTGAAATCTCAGCCCAGTCGCTCCCTCCCTTCAGTGAAACCAGTCCATTCCCTTCCAGTTAGGAAAGATTTGGTTCTTTCTCTATGCCCCAAGCCAGTGTTTCTCGTGCCTTGCTCCTGGTGTTCCTCATCTTGATTCCTGTGGCAAGAAAAAATCCTTGCCCAGCTTCTGAGTCATGCAGAAGCTGAAAACTGTCAACATCTTAATGGTGGGTGTTTTTTTGCTGCCAAGACACCAGAGACATTGCTCATGAAGGAGCAGATGTTACCAGTTGCTTGGAAAATACTCTCTTTAGCAGAAGAACATCCCTCTGGCTTGACCTGCACCCTGTGCATTTGTGCTGTCTGGCACCACGTCTGCTCTCTCCAGATGCAGGAGGTAGGAGGTTGCTTGTAGGGACTACTGGCTCTGGCTCAATGCTTATGCATGTCCCCATGGGGACAGGCTGCCCACCCAAAGCCCTCTGAACACTCCCCCTGCAACTTCTGGGGCTTTCTTGGCTCTGGAGACACATGAGAAACCTGAGCTGTTGATTGACTAGTATCAACTCGACCAAATTCATCACCTGCTGTAATTCTCTAATTCTTTTTTGTGACTAACTTCTCCTTCTCCCATGTGTAACAGAAAAGAAACTTTGGATTCATTCTTCCAACCCTTTTTCCCCTCTCCAGGCTCTGGCAGTTGTGGATAAGCAGCAAATAATAGTTAAATTCTGGTGTGTATATAGTGAAATCCTGGAACAAGTGCCTGTCTTGGTGTGTGGACTATGTACCAGCAACAGTCACCATCAGAAACTGTAAGAAGGAAGAAATCTTTGTGGTTTTTCTTTATTTATACCTTTGGGTATAAAACAAACTCCAGTGAGTGTGCTGCCAGCTCTCTTCTTCCTCAGTTCAACACCAAACCCAGCAACATCCCCTCACATACCTTCAGCTTTTTACTCTTCATCCCTTTGCTCTTCTCCATCTCCAGTCAGCCAAGGGTGGAACACACCAGATCCAGCAGAAGCTGGGGAAGAGCTTTCTGGACAGCATTTGTGACATTGCCTTGCTGGTGGCTAAAAGCATTCTTTAGGCAAATTGTGTTATTACAGGGCTCACCCAGAGCAATCCAGATTGCTGGCTAATTTTCTCAGAAGGTGGTGTGTAGGTGGGTTTTGTTTTGGGTTGTTTTGTTTTTTCCTGTTTAATAATAAGCAGCAAAATTTTCTAGCATATGTCAAACATGTGTGCATGTGAATTTTAACTCAGGATATGAGTTTTCAGTAGCTTAATATTCCTGGAAAGGTTGCTTTGCATGTGGAACCATTATCCCTGTAATAGTTTTGCAGGTTATAAAAGGCAGAGTGCTTATAATATTTTTTTTTAAACATAAGAAGTCTCTTTTATGTATGTTTCACTGAGATTTTTTTTTTCCTTACCAGCCTTTCCTGTTAGTGATACATAGAGGGAATAAACCAGAAAGAAACCAGAAAAAAAAATTAACACATTCGCTTGCTCTCAGGTCTAAAAAATAATGAATCATTAAACCTTGAAGTCGCATAGGCATTACCAAATGGGTTTGAAATCAGCTTGGACCTGCAAAGCTATAGAAAACCTGCCAAGTGACTAAAATAGATACTGATGGCGAGGTAAGAAATTGGAAACATCTATTAAAGAGACGCAGCTTTCCATTTCCTACAAGTTATTGGTTGGGGGAGTGCAGCACATCCCCCTGCACGCGTGTGCTGGGGGGGGACAGCCACAGGCAAAACCCAGTTAACTGCAAACATCCCAATCAATAAAAAGCACCATGTTTTCCATTTCCTCCTGCTTTTTAGGGGTTTATTTTGTGGCGGCGGCAGAAGGCGTTAGTTCAATATCAATTCACCTGCTGGGTGGGGAGAGGGATCCAGATACCAGCTTTTAATGCCTGATGGAGTTGGTGACAAGACTAAGCTTGCTGAAATTTAGACCCAAGTGCTGTTTGGGAGAACACGGGGCTGCAGCTAATCCTGTGTTGAGTAAACAGGCAGAGCAGAGATGTGGTTTGATATGGGGCTTTCCAGCCAGGAACAAGGCAGGGGTTATTTTCCATTTAATCCTTTCCCTTGTCAAATTGGTGAACACCAGCATTTCTCACTCGGCAGCTGAATTGGAGCTTGGCCTCTGATACTAGAGTGTCTTATTCATCCGAGGGGATGCCTCAAGCCAAGGGAGAAATGTCATCCCTGTGGTTTTTGTGTAGATGAGTCAAAATTAGAGGTGGGGAGATTCAGATGAGACCTTAGGAAGTTCTTCCCCAGGAGGGTGGGGAGACACTGGCCCAGGTTGCCCAGAGAGGTGCTGGAAGCCCCATCCCTGGACATTTTGAAGGCCAGGCTGGCTGGGGCTGTGAGCAACTGATGTAGTGGGAGGTGTCCCTGGCCATGGCAGGGGGGTTGGAACTGGATGATCTTGAAGGTCCCTTCCAGCCCTGACAATTCTATGATTCTATGAGGTGGAGCTATTACCTGTTGTGAGTATCCCCATCTCTGGGGTGGCTCGTGTCTGGTGCTGTTGAGTGGAGTTCTCTGTAGCCTTTGGGAGCTTTGGATGTGTCCTGTGGCCACATGTGAGGGGAACTGGCCCCAGTACCTGCTAAATGGACATCTGTGTGTAGTTGTTCTGCGCTGTGGTGTGGTTTAGAGAAAAAAACCCTAGCAATCCCTCATGTGGGATGCTGCATTCACATGAGATCCTGTGCATCACTTCAGTCAGCAATGCAGAACTGAGCTGGGGCTGGATCTGTTGGGGAGCATCTTAATTAATGTATTTCTCATACTCAGACCCCAGGGACGGGTCTGCCTGGGTGTGAGCTCCTCCAGTGAGCCCATTAAACACACTGCTCTGCTGGCTGCACCTATTATGGCCTTCTCATGGCAGCCAACAGCTCTTCAGGTGAGAATGGTCTATTTGGCCCTTCTCTTTTCAGCAGCTGATTGCCAGTTGAGTTGTCCTTTTCTGCCTATTTGGGATGGTAACGTGAGAAATGAGAACTGACAGTGCATTTGAAGTGCAAGCCCTGACAGAAATTGGGTATCTACACATCTTTGTGGAAAAGTTCCAGCTCGGAGCAGGGAGAGGAGAGCTCTCTACTCCTGACCTGGCTCCCAGGCTCTGCTTTGCAGATGAAAATACACTGCACCAGCAAGTGAAGTCAGCAAAGCTGCTTCTGACCCAAATTCTAAAGGGAAAACCTGATACAAATGATTGCTGGGAAAAGAAGTTCATCAAAGGCAGCGAAATACAATATTCTCTGTCCCTTTCTATGTAAAATATACTAGAGGAAACATTTTGCTGATTCTGATCCCTGGGCAGTGGAGTGTTAGCTGCCAGCCTCCAGCTCCTGTGCTCCTGTTGTGCTGGAGGAATATTCCCCTGAGTAAAGCAATAAATGATTCCTTTATGGAGGAGAGTGATGGCTGGCCACATCCTGCTGGATCCTGGATGCTGGGTGCTGAGCTGTGTTAAAAGCTATTAAAAATACATGAAATACTCTCCTTCATGCTATTTTTCTCCACTTAAATAACTACAATGACTGTTGCAGAGATGCTACGTGATAATGAATGTACTGAGAAGTGGGAGAGAGTACATATGTGTATTTTCTTCTTTTTTTTTTTTTCTGTTGGAATTTAAAATTAACTCAACTTGTTGAGAAAAACATATGAGCAATAACCTTGTAACTTATGAGCACGAAGTGTAATTTGCTTTTAAGAAGCATCTCTTGCTGAAAGGCCTTTGCTGAAGGCTGCTAAAACTTCTTTTTGCTGATCTAGATGAGATTTTCATTTTTCTTCCCAAATCTCTGCTGGCTGCCTGTCCAATAATCAATCATTGTTTTCCTTGCTCTGTCACTAAGGCAATATTAGGCATGATAATGTCCTGCTGGTTGGTTGCATCCTGTTTAAGTAGTTTTCAAGTACCATGTGTTGTATTAGTCCTAATTGTTTTGTGCTCGTCACTAAACTCAGCTGATGGCATTTCTCCCATCTGGTCCAAGCTGTGACTTGAGATTTCTCTTCCCATCCCTTTTGTTGTGCTAGAGGACAGAAACAGGTGAATTATGGACTGTGAGCTGCAGAAACTTCCACTTTTGGGTGAATTTGAAGGCATTAAAACTCTTTTAATGAAAAAAGCAGCACTTCTGAAGTGTAAATCAGGTGTTTTCCTTTATAAGAGCACAACATTTTGGCACCTCCTCACATATTTTCTTTTTTTATTGATGAAATGGAACCTTTCTAATGGAAAACTATTTCTCTTAAAAATCCCACCCTGTTGTTTGTGCAGTACTTAGGGCTGACCACTGTGCTTTGTGAGGACATCCTCTTGCTCTCCTTTCTCACCTTTGTACTAGAAGCACATGGGGGTGAAGGACAGAAGCATTTAGCAGGTTTTCCATATAACTTTGCAAGATTTATTGATTTCGTGCAAAACTAGGCTTTGATCACTATCTTTCTAAAGCAATTGAATTTTCTCTGTTCCAGCTTGGAAATTCAGTTTAAATTTACTTGTCTTTCTCCCATCATACACTGTGTGTCTTCTGGTGCATGCTTTGGAGTTTTAAAGTTTGATTTATTGTAATTTATTACCTAGAAGGTGTTCTTAAATTACTGCTTCAATAATATAATCTCCTTAAGAACTCTGAGGTTTCATCACATCACACCTGGATTTGACAGGAAATTGATCTGACAGTATTACATGGTTTTGACAGGCTTATTTGAAATCCCCAAATCCCAGTTCCCTCTGTTTATTACCATCCCATCCCTGGCATAGCCTTGTGATCAATTATCCACTTAGGGAGACCCAAACGTCTGCCAGGTAGGTTTCCAGAGAGGTGTTCACTTTAGCATCTGCTAAATATCATAGAATCCTAGAATGTTTGAGGCTGGAAGGGACCTCTAGAGCTCCTCTGGTCCAACCTCCCTACACCAGCAGGGACATCTCTACCTAAGTCAGGCTGCTCAGAGCCCCATCAAGCCTGACCTTGAAGGACTCCAGGGATGGGGCCTCCCCCACCTCTCTGGGCAGCCCATTCCACTGGTCTCTCACCCTCACATTAAAGAATTTTTTTCTAATACCCAGTCTAAATCTCTCCTTTCCTAGTTTAAAACCATCACTCCTGGTCCTGTCATTACAAACCCTTTTGAATAGACCTTCCCCTGCCTTTACATAGGCCCCCTTCAGATACTGGAAGGTCACTATGAGGTCTCCCTGGAGCCTTCTCTTCTCCAGGCTGAAATATGTTCATTTTATCATGGTTTACAAAAAAAATGGCCCTGTCTTGTCCTTGCTGGAGAGTTGCACAGTGATGCTCTGACAAGTTTTTGCTGGGACTTGCCTTCTGGGCAGGTCCAGTGGCTGTGGGAACCCTGCAAGGAGCACAAGAGGCTCCCCTCCTACCAGAATATTCTGTTTCTCTATGTAAACTGGAAAAAGGGAGAGCTGCCCAGCACTGCCATGGCTTCTGGGGAGAGCAGCACGGGTCTGCTGGCATTTAGTTCTTACTAGATTCAGCTTCAGGGATGGAATTAGCCCTTCCCTTGCAAACTGGGCTTTGTGGTTGGGCTGATGCCCCTGGAGGAAGAGGTTGAGCTTTGTGCCAACTGGACATGTCTGTCCTAGGACTGAGGAGAGCCTCCAGGTGAAGGTTGTCCTGGTTGTGTTGTCTACCTGGCCAGCTCAGGGCTTAGTCTCTTTGTCTCTTGCCTGTCTGTTTTCTGCCCAGCACTCAGGTGGGAGCTTGGATTACAAGCTGCAAGATCTGGGATGTTATGATTCTAAGAAGCACACGTGGCTTCAGGTACAAGCACTGTCCTGTTTTTATCAGTGCTCACACCAGGCTGAAGCACCTTGCAGAGTTTCTCCTCCACATGGATTACCCAGGCAGGACTTTGCTGGCAAGGATGTGCTGCTTGTTATTTATAATTCATTTTGAGGGAATGAAAAATGTAAATTTTTCCCAAAAAGCCATCCTACAAAAAGGATGACAAGCTATTTTATCTCCACCTGGGTAGTCTCAGGGTCTATATAACTATTTTGATAGTTATTCCTGCCTATATCAATAATTTGCACAGATAGTTTGGGTAAAGGGTTATGCTCTTGTTTGTGCTGTTAGATCATTATTATGCACTTTTAACATAATAAGGAAAAAAACTTTCAGCCATAAAAGAAAAAACCCTTGCAAATTGAGTTTGCCTTGCAGAGAAAAACACGCTGTTGGCAACATAGTTAATGTAACACCTAGAGAGTTTGATAATCACTGTGTATCTCTGATATTAGCATTTGTGTTGCTCAAGGCATTTGGATCAACAATGAGGAAAATCTTTTTCTCAGAAAAAAAAAGTTACAGCTAAAGTTTTATTTAAAGTTGGGCCCCTCTTGTTATGCTGCAGCATCCCACAAGTTGGGATTTCTGAGCTCCATCTGAAGCAGTGTCACGTTATATTTTGAGTTATACTACACAGATAAGGAGGGCAAATGGCCAAGTGGATTCACAAATGGAAGAGCAAAGCCTCAAGAGGAGGAGCGCAACCAGTGTATTATGGAAAGAGGAGAAAGTATCTTCTGATGAATATGGATGCTTCTTAATTCATGCAATTTCAGCATGGAGATCTAGCTCTTGGCTCTGAAATGTGATGCAGATCAACTGAACTCAGAGTAACTTTGTTATTTTAAATAAAATGATGATTTGACCCAAGAAACACGACGCAGTTTTTCACCAGCTCTACTCATGTGGAAGGTGAAACAGGTTTTGGTTTGAAACCAAAAAAAAGCTTCCCATCCAAAGGATGCTCCCTTCAGATGTCATTTGCCAGCAGAGTCTGACTTAAAGGTTAGTGTGAAGATAGTTGTGAGCACCATATGCCCGACAACTTGGCATAATGACTTGTGACTTCAGCTTGTGTTTCTCTTCAGAAGATGACTAATGAATCTCAGTCTCATGGAAGACATTAAAACACAATTATGTTCTGTGAGATCAGCTCTCCCAACTGCTACATTGCAGAGTGGTAGGCATAATATAGTGCTGGGAGATGTGGGGTGTTGTCTGCATTGCATTCCAGACAAACTCCTCCTGACACCAACGTATGTGCCAATTCACCACGTGGGCAGAAATGAATCCACTCCTGGATTTGATGAGGCAGAGTTTGTCTTATGGTTTTGCAGGTTTTTCTAGCTCTGGTACAAGTGTCTAATGAAATTCCAATCCTGTAGTTGACTCATTAAACTTTCCCTCAGTCCATCACTGTAAAACTGATTATCAAGAAGTTGTCTTTTGGTGTTATCAATCTTGAGTGACTTTTTTTTGGAGGTTGATGCCCATTCCTTCTTATGACCAGCTCAGATGATATCTGCTATTTATCTTGATCTCCTTTTATTTAGTGTTTTAACTTGGAAGGTTCTACTGCCTTTTTTTGATTGAATTTTAATGATGAGGTCTTGACTACAAGACAGACCTTCCACAGCTTTCAGACATATTTTACAAAACAGTGTCCTCGGGCTCTCTGTGCTGACATGTTTCCAGATTGTCTTTTTCATGTGGTCCCAGAGGGGTTTTGCTGCACTGTGTGAGCTGCTACCCAGGTAGCAGAGCTGCAGAGATACAGCTGCCTTGAAAAGCTTGGGGAGAGGGGATTATTCTACACTATAAAGCAATTATTTACCAGTTTCCCAGCAGGTACTAATGGGTCTGCAAGGGGCAAACTCAGGTGTAAAGGGAAGTAAAAGCAGCCATGCGTGGCTCTGTCAGTGATATAATCACAAATACAAACATGGCAGTGAAATGCCAGGTTGGTTGTGGCTGGTAAATTCATGGTCTTGTTTAGCACAGGCAAAACCAAGTGAGGAAAACTGAGGAAGAGGAGGAATAAATGAGGAAGAATAAAAGCTCAGAAGGGTGGTGGCAACATCAGAGTGATGGGGTAGTTTAGTTTGAAGCCAGACCAGTTGGGGAATATCTTTGAGGATGGTCTCTGAAAACCTTTTGAAGGGCAGGACAGCAAAACTTTGAGCAAATTCATGGCATTGAGGGATGCAAGTAGCTGCCCCTTGGTGTTTCCTTCACCATGTGTATCTGACCTATGGCACATCCCTTTCAAGTCAAGCCCCTTCTAGCCTAAAACATTCTATGATTCTATAGCAATCTTGGGATGAGATACCTTTGCCTGCATTATTTAGTCTCTTGCTGGGGTTTTCTGTTGATCCCCAGGGAGTCAGGCTTGGGAAGTGCTCACTCAGTTTGTGCTGCAGGACACCATGAGGGTTGCATCTCCACAAAAGGACCCATCAGTATTTATTCAGGCTCCTACAAAGGATAGAAAATGAGATGTGTTTAGGTCAGTAATTTGACAAGCACTTAAAGCAGGCACCCATACCCCTGCCCATGGGGTGGATACAGATACACAGTCATTTGGAATGTGCTTTCCTGATGGTGTACTCTGGGCTCAGAGCTTCTGCTTGTTCCCAGCTGTACTTCAGTATCCAATAGGGATTGTAAATCAGCTGATGCATTTTAATGCAGAATAATAGATTTCTGGTGAAGAGCTTTCTTCTCCATGGAGTTATTTGCATCTCTCCACCGTGTCTGCATGTGAGCCAGTAGTTGTGGAGATTAACCTTAATCTCTGATTGAAAGCAAAGCAAAGTGACATTACCTTGTAAAATGGATTCTGAGAGAGATACATTTAATGGTTTTCTTTTTTTCCCCTCCTTTCAGTAGTTAAAGGTAAACTGCTACTAGCAATGTTTGGCTTCCTTCTTAAAAGCTTCACCATTCAAAGACATGAAGTTTCAGAGAGTTTTAGGATCTAATTCATAGATGGTGCATAGTTCCTGAGTGCATCTTTCCTGATAAGGAATCAGTTGTTTCTTTGAAAGTATTTTCTCAATAAGCAGCTTCAATTGATTCTCTGTGGCTGCTGCCCGAGCTGAACATCTATTTCTTCTTGGGGATGGGGAAGAAGAAAACATGTAATAGAAATGCTGGGGACTTTATGACATCTGTTTGTCCAGAAATAGTAAGTTGCTTGGAAAGCCTCATAACTTACCAAATTACACAAGTGATTCATAAAGTTCTTAAATGTGTCTTTAGCTCTCAAAACAAGAATCATTATATTTCTCATGCTTTTTTCTTTCAATGAGTATGTGGGTGGATGTGCAACGTCTGTGCCTCTTGCTATCCTCTGTCCTTGAGGATGACTCCATCAGGCCTCTAGGACAAACTCCAACTGTGCTGTAATAATTGATACCAGAGCATCAAAACTGGCCTCTGCATCACATAAACTCTTTGGCATCTCTCTGGAGCCTGCCCTGTTCAGGGATGACCATCACCGAGCAGGGCAGCTGGAGCAGTAGATCTGCTGGTTTGCAGCACCATGAAAGCAGGAGATAGAGCTGATGGGTGAGAGGAATTGCTTTGCAAGCACAGACATGCTCCAAAGTGCAGCCTCAATGGGCAGGCAGCCACTCTGCAAGCTGTCACGAAATGCAAATTCCAGTGGAAGTTATTTTTCCTAGCTCTGTTGAAGAACTAAAGCTCAAGGCAATGTTTAATCTGTCAAATACTTATCGGAGAGCTGCTATTTCATGGGTATGTTACACTCGGGCTGTGCCCAGCTACTGGGAAAAGGCATTGACTCGAGCAGAGGTGGATCTGTATGTGCTGGTTGTGGAAATAGGCAGGAGGGAAGTGTTCAAAGAAAAAATAGGATGTGAGAGCAGCCCTGGAAATCAGGGCATCAGAAGGAGAGGCAGCTGAACACCCAGGAAAGCCTGAACTCAGCATCACCCTTGTGGTGCAGCACCAGTGGGGAGGGGATGGTGTCTCCAGGGCACTGTCCCCTCCTGTCTGCTGCACTAAAGTGGAGCATCTGCAGGTTTTAGTGTATGTGAAAAGCCCTAATAAAGTGTCTTGGCAGCAGGATTATCACTGCCTAGTGGGGAGCTTGTTCTCCTTGGAGGCTGTTGGCAGTGCCTGGTCCCAAGAGGCAGCTCAGCCATCAAGCTACTGGAGCAATTTGAGGAAAACTCTGATTTTAGTTGCCTGTGGTACAGGTGAATGCTTTCAGTTGCTGGAGGCAGCAGAGACCATGCTGTGCTTTGCCAGCAGTTGTGCCCAGTGGTCTCTCTGGGATGGTGCTGGTTTATTGTCAGCTGTAGCTCAGACTGCTCCTGCCATGGCATTATCCTCTTACACTCACTTTTCTGTCCATATCTCACTTTTCCAGCTGTTTTTCAGAAAGCAGTGAAGTGTTTCTCCACAGCTTACAACAACATTGAGAATGTGAGGCAATGCCACCTTTAAGTTTGAAGGCAAATCTTGCAGCCAGGTCAGCATCTGGATTTTATAATGTCCTCTTTTTATTGTTGCCTTACAGTCATTGGAAACAACTTTTAGTGCCTCTTTCTATAGCCCATCCTTATAAAGATCTCCTGTTAACTTTCGTGTCAGTTCAGTGGGAGGAAGGAACGTGGCCTTTCCTTACCCATGTACTATAAACTTCTGCCTTTTATGTGTCTACTGCAGTTCACCTTTTTGGCCAACCTGTGCCTTCTTTGGGGTTTCTAATTATTTAAGCAAGTGTGGTTTGTGGACCTTGTGTTGCCTTGTGTCAACGAATGTCACACTGAATTACACTGGCTACTTGCACACCATTGATGACAGCCTCTGACAGCTACCCTGGGGGCACTATTTGTCAGATGTTTATGGTGATGCATCTGAGGGAAGGTCCTTGCACTTCACAGAATGGTTACCCAGCTGCATGGATGCTTTGGAGCTGCAGAGCTGTGTCTGCAGCAGTGCCAGCTCCTGCCTGCTTTGGGGGATGCCTTCCCTGCTGGAGTCAACATTTCTTCATAGCATTCCTTGCAAGGGGCTTCAGCTTTTAGGGAAAATGTCCATCCTTTAAGTTCTTTGAATGTAGAATACTTTGGTTATATTACACCTCTTTCTTTCCCTCTTTCTTTCCCTCTTTTGTTCATCTTCTCCTCTTAACATCCCTATATCTAAAGAAATTCAAAGAGAAAATGGCATTAACTGTTTAATATTGCTTAGAAACTGGCAGAATGAGAAAGCTCCTTCCCCGTTACTCAGCCCAGCAGCTTTCAGAGCCCATCCACCACGGTGCAGTGTCGTACACCATGGTGCAGTGTCACCTCTGCTCTGCACAGATGGTCCAACCTCCACGTGCACAGTTTCAGCTTCTTCCTGCTCAGTCTCTGGCTGATCTAGGCACTGCTGCCTGCAAACTACTTTCAAGTGCTCCGACTTTCCCTAGACTTGAAGTTTTGAGAGCAGGCTTGAAACTTCCCCACATGGGGCTGTTTGATCGTGGAGGAGAGAGCCGGATCCTGTTCGTAGAGGTTCACTTCCCCTAACGAATGGTTCATTGATCCATGCTGGAAACAGGCAGCCCTGTTGACTACAGGGAGCAGAGTACAGATGGGGAGCTGGGTTTCCTTTTCTCCGTAAGCCAAATGGCATTGATTGCTTTAGAACCAATACATTTTCATTAAGCTCATTTTATTTCCCAGGTTTTCATCGTTCGTAGTGTTTATGAAAGGAAGAAATTAATGGCCCTTGCTAAATAGTGCGGAGAGGAACTGGGAAAGCTTCCCAGGGCTCTGCTCTGATCCTTGCTTGCCTGGATTGTATCCTTGGGGTCGTTCTGGTAGCAAAGGCTGGGGACTGGGGTCACTCACAGAGTGACTGGGGTCACTCACTGTGTCACCCCATCTGATACTGTGTGTGCTCGAGGTGGGGAAAGTCTTCAGGGGACAAAAATACATGAATTCTCTCCTGTCCTGGCAGACACAGCACAGACACTAATGGGAAGTGTCCTGGAGGGCAGAGGGATGTGCACACCATTAACACCAGTGGTCTCGGAGGGGATGACAAGGCAGTGCTGTCCTTTCCTGCAGTGATGCTGTGCTTGAGCTGCAAGGTTTGGGTTCAGAGGGTGCTGCTGCTCCCAGCTAGAGGAGAGAGGCTACCCAGGTCCTGGCCCATCCCACATGGGACTTAGTTCTGTCCCAAGGGGCCAGGAGACTTTAAAGGTGCAGAGAGAGAAGGGGCTGCTCAGGGTCTGTCTGTGGGGTTTTTCATGTCGAAGCCCACTGATGTGCCAGGGTACTAGTGGTTGTGTGTCTCCAAGTCCTGTCTGAGACCCTGACTCTGGTCGGGGTCTTGTGAGGATTGAAAGCTGCAGAAAGCAAAACAAAACCCCACAAGGTAACTCTGGTGCCCATGGGCTGGGAAGAGGAGACCTGCCTGGCTCTGGAGCACCATGCTCAGCTGTGGCTGCTGCAGACTGGGTTAGTTCTTAGTCCTACACCATGGTAATCCCTCCCTGCCTCAATTTCCTTCCCTATTGTATTTCAGGCTTTTCTCAGAAGCCCTTTACCATCCCACCCCTCGCATCCAAGACCCCCAGAGGGAAACCAGCACCTCATCCAGCATCCAGCACCCAGCACATGGGGCTGCCACCATGTCAGGGTGTGATGTCAGTGGCTGCTGCTTGCATCTAACCCTTCTGCCCTCCAGCTTTGCAGCCAAGTGGAGGCTTAAAACCAGAAAACAACCCAAAGCTGTCAGGAAATCTGGTATTTGTGCAGTTTCCCTGGAGGCAGAGTGGCACAGCAGGCAGCTGGGCAGTGGTGGCTGCTTTGGAGGACTGGAGAGAGGCTGTTTCTCTTGGAGAGGTCTGGGTTTTATCATGTACTTCTTATTCTGCAGGTTTCTAGTCTAGATATATTTACTACATGGTCTCTTGGCTAATTATTTCTAGCGTGGCACTGATTGAGCTGTTAATAAAGTGTGAAGGTGCCTCGCAGGCACTTTCTGAGTCTTAAAGAAATGATCTACATCTAAATTGCAAATAGTAAAATTTCCTTACCCACCAATATTAAGGTGATAGCATCTCCACTATTGTAAAATTAATCAAACTTCTCTTGGTGGCAGAAACGTTAATTTAAATTTTTCATCACAATTACAGAGAGAGTTATTGCAGCCTCTGACTCGTAATTAATTTCTCTTTCTTTTCATCACTGTGTTACAGCCCTTTGTAATAGTGATAAATGGAGTATCTACCTGACCTTTTTTTTCTTATATACTATAAATTACTTTTAGATTTTAAAAAAATTACTTGTGGTTAATCAGTCCTTTTCCATAAACAGGATGATAGGGGAGAATAGCTTGGGGTGGTTGTTGTTTCAAATAAGCATTGCTGCAGTTAAGATGATGGGTAGCAGAGGACCAGAGTCAAGAGTAGCAGGGACCAAATACAACACTAGACACTGTCCCCATGTTACATGTTGTCCCAGTGGAACATGGGAGGACATGCAGAGGAAACAGACAACAAGGAGAGATGAGCTGATGCTGGGGAAGGCTTTAAAATAGGGTTGGCAGAGGATGGTGGAGTAAGAACTGGCAAGAGTAAGAACTGGGAGAGCTTCAGGGATAATTGTCAGCAGAAGAAAATTAATGGGTCCATCACTCAAATGTTTTAGATATGTCAGTACAAGGGAGAACTTCAGGTCTCATGTATTATCAATGTTATAATTCAAATAGTAGAGGCCATGGCTAGAGTCGTGATAGAAGAGCAGAGAGCTTGTTCAGGGAGGACTTGGCCATGGGGAGAGGCTGATGCTCAGATGGAAGTTGTGGTGTGGCTGCTGCAAAGCTCCTGTTGCTAGTTGTTGGGAACAGACAGTCTGTCAGAAAGAGCTGGCTGTGGATCACTGAAGAGATGGGCTGAAGGAGGCTGCTGGTGAGCATCTGGCAGATCAGATCCCTGGTAGCACGAGGTGGGATTTAGAAAGAGAAACACAGCAGGGCTTGGTACCCAGCAGCTTCACAGATGGGCGGGCAGGAAGAGATGTGAAGAAACAGGGATGTGATGGTGGAGTGGGAAAAGATGAAAAGCAACGTAGGTGATGGTTGTGAAAGGAAAGCTCATGATTCAAACCGAAGGCAGAGTGGCTTAGAGTTGACATTTAAGGTCTATTGGACAGCAAAAGAGACCAGTAGTGCTGAGCCCTCGAGCTTGCCAAAGCCCTGGGAGAAACCATCTCCCCTTTGCTCTTTGGAGCACTAGCAGACCCTATAGATTTCCATATTTCTGCAGCTATTGGGGTACTGGGGCAAACTGGATGTTCCCAGCTCTTAGAGCATTTTGAGAAGAGGCTGGAGCAATTTTCAGGGTGAATTAAGAGTTATCTTCCAGAGCATGAGGAGGCCTGGAGAGGGTTCAGAAGAGAAAGAGAAGGAAAAGAGGAGCCAGGCAAGTTTAGACTGGTCTATCTGAATTCATGCTGGGGCAAATGATCCAGTGGTGTGTCCATGTGCACTTGTAGTGTCACCAGGTGATAAAGAACAGCCAGCACAACTGTCGGGATGCATCATGTCAACTCCACCTAGTTCCCCTCTATGACAGCATGACAGGATGGAAGGAGGGGTGTTAGACAGCTTGACTGTAGGGAGGCTTTTCATGTCATCTCTCACATCAATCTCCAAAGCAACCAAAAGAAATTGAGTCTCTAAGACAGGTTGGGAATGATTGGCAAGTTTTGTGTAGGGAGAAGTTATCAGTGGTGTAAACTGGGGAGAGCTTTGGGTGAGGTACCTCATGGTGTCTATCAAGGGTCTGGTACTGTTCAACGTTGTGGTTGGAGTTAAGAGTTTACATGCGGGGCTTGGAGGTGATACCAACCTGAGATCAACATTAGAGCTCAGTGTCACTGTGGAAAAACTGAGAAATTATGAGAAAACAGTTCAGTTAAAAAAAAAGAAATATATGTATATGTGTGTGCACTTGACTTTGAGTTTTCAGTAGCAGAGACACAAGCTGGCAGCATTGGACTAAGCATGGCAGAAAAAGAGATGAAGGCTTAGGAGGGATCAGAAACCAAATGGGAGAACAACTGGATGTTCTTGCAGAAAAACAACCAAACCAGCCTTCAGTTGTGGACTCATAACCTGGGGTATTAGATGCAGGACAGGGGCTTGAGCAGAGTGTGCTGCTTGGGAGGGTGCTGTGAGGAAGATGAGGAGCTGGAGAAGGATCTGGAGAGCTGCAAGGAGCCTCATGGTGCTGTGTGGAAATGCTGGGGGAGATGGGCTGGTTTAATCTGAGGTAATGGGAAATTACGGGGTGGAAATTTTGAAGGCCAGGCTGGATGGGGCTCTGAGTAACCTGCTCTAGGGGGAGGTGTCCCTGCCCATGGCAGGGGGGTTGGAACTGGATGATCTTGAAGGTCCCTTCCAACCCTGATGATTCTATGAGCTGGTAGTTTTCTAACTCTACAAATGATTGCAGCAAGAGAGAAAGTAAATTAACTTTTCCAAAGCCCAGTGTGGCTTGGAAAAGGGTGGTTGACTCTTCAGAAGGGTTTGTTTGAGGCTCATCTTCACTGTTTTAGTAAAATCACTTGGGCATCATATGTCAGAAGTGGGTGTGCGTCCAGCTGAGCTGGTATCATTAGCTCCTGATTACAGCCTATCTTATCTGAATTACTTTATGCCATCCAGTGATCTGTGTTACAGGGGAGAATAGAATAAATTACGAGGCTATTGCCTCAGGCTGTCCAATCTCCTAGACAAAATTTGATGTTTACTGATTGATATCTTGGAGAAGTATCCACTTCTTTTGGAACATGTTTGCTTCGTAGTTAAGTTTCCCACCTGTAAAATTTGTGTCTGTTCAGCCTTTGGGTTTGACTCAGAAGATTTTCCTATTGCAGGCGTTTGGCTACCAACCAATTTGCCAAGGCAAACTACATTTTTCACTCAATTGTAGTTAATGACCCAAACGAAATGAAATGCTTGTTACAGGTTGATTTAAACAATGTGCTCTAATGACAATGTTCTCTCCTTTCTGCCCACTCTCACTAACAATCCCACTTTATTTCAACTAGGCAAAAAGGGAAATGAGCTTTTTAAGCAAGGCTCAGCAACGTGTCTGGTGGCTGGAGGGAATTGGGAGGGGGCACATTCAGCTGGAGATTTTTACTTTGAAATTTCCTGACAAAAAATAATTAGAAGAATCGTGTAATTACAATAAATGTATCTCATTGGTCCCCAGTGGCTTCTTCTAAACACGGAAGGATTATTTAGGCATTCATGACAGCAACAAAAAGTACCAAATAAATGTAATGGGTTCTTTTTATATACAATAAAAATGAGATACAGTAGCTGCATGTTTTACTAATTTGGCAAGAGGAGCTTAAAGAGGTGGATATGGTTGTGCAGTTGTTTTAATCTTTGCTGCAGAGGCTGGACTTGGACTTGTAAGGGCCAAGATGCTGACTGATGGTCCTGCCAGTGTCCTGCAAGATACTGGGCAAGAGAGATGCCCTGGGACACAATGGTTCTGTTCCTCTGGTATTTTTAAAGTGGGTTTTGAGCATGTTTTAGAGTGGCTTTGGTGCACAGGTTTCTGCCTTCCTTGATTCCAAACATCCCAATTGGGTCCTCCAAGGGAGGGATTCCAGTTTGGGGCTTGCTGTAGATGCTGCTCTGTGTCCATCCCCTTGCCACCAGTAGCCAGGACACCATGGCTTGGTTTTCATCATGCCTGTGACAAATTCTCTGTTGCTGTGTGAAAATGGGGTAAACCCTTTCTGGGGCACTCCAGCCTCAAACTCAGTGGGGCAGGAGTGGTGCACAAGTGGAGCTGGGGAAGGATTTGGTTAAATCCACATCCACTGCTTCTCTCTGCTTGTTGCAGGGTTTGCATCTGCAGGAATCTGAGGATTGTGGTGTCATTTAGCCTCAAAAATGCCTTCACTTATTTGTGTTTCCTGAGTAAGTGAGGTTTGGAAGGGAAAAATCTCATTAATCTATCAAACTGGACTAAAACAATTATAAACATCTACATAAGGTGGATATGTGCCATCTTAATACACTTCCACACCCCCTCCCCTTTAAATTATGTTGCTTACAGGACAAAGGTTTTACTGCTCTAGAGCATGCAAAAGTCTGTCCTGTGATACTGAATATAGGTTCATATTCATGAGACATGTCATGTTCATGTTCATGTCATCAGGCTGGTATAAAACTTCAGTTTGGCTTGGATTCATCAGGTAGATGATGGAGCTAGGTGGGAAAACTCATGATCTGGAGATGCTTTTCCTTTTCTATAGAAAAATCACCTATATAGGCAGCCAACCTGATGTGCTGACTTTGGGGTGTTGGTGAGGTGAGGTGAATCCCACTCTCTGTGTTTGGGTCTTAAAGGTTGTGCAGAAGAGCCATTGGTGGAGACATATGAGCTCTGTAAATCTTCTTAGTGCATGTACCAACCATAAAGAGAAGTGATCTTCAAATGACATCATCAACACAAAGGGCACTAGGAGAAGTTCCAACTTACGACGCAATAAATCATCAAGTGGTCGAGTAATAGACATTGAACCCAGACAGTTCTGCAAAGTGAGTTCTCCTATAAAAGGGTTGTGTGCATTGAAATGTGGGCTCCAAACCTGCTTAGCTAGTACCACTTAAGCTGCTTTAGTGAGATCATTTTGGATTTCCACAGCCGACCAATCTTCCCAAATTACTCCGTGTCTAATGTAATCCCAGATGTATTTACCATACTTCATTGTATTTATAGAGGTGACTAGGCCATGAAGACATGGCTTGTTTCCAGGGACAAGAAGTCCAAGTTCTTCAGTGCATTTTCTTCTCCTAAAAGCAATGCTTTGGTGCTCCCAGAGTTTGTGGTGAACCCATTTTGTCTTTGCTCAGTGACGATGGTTGATCATTAGCAAAACGTATTTCAGTATTTATGGTTACAGGCCTATTGACCTTAATGCTCCACACAGCAGTGATCAGATCATAGCAGCCACCACGAGGAGGAGGAGGGGCAAGAAATACTGTGCACAGCTTTTTCTGAGCAAAGAAAATGCCTCCAAGGCACGGCAGCTGCGAAGGGCAGCAGAGAAGAGTAAGTCCTTGCTTCAAGTATGATAAATCAGCTGCTTCAGACTTGTTCCTTTTCCTCTCCACTGGTTCTTGTCCTCACTTAGCACTCTTAAAAGCCCCAGATGAGCATGTGAGTTATGTCTGGCTGCCCTGCAGTGAAGGGAATCACACTAATTGGTATCAATGTGAGGATGTGGCCCATGGACATGGCCACTGGTGTGGTGCCAGAACTTGGGCTTGAGAGATGCTCTGCTCCAGCACCTTGCTGTGTGGTGTCCAACTGGAGCTTTGTCAGGTTACCATCAATATATGCAGAGTTATGTTGCACGTTGCTTTATTTTCAGAGGTACCTAAGGTCAGGTTACATTTGCAAGATGTGTGGATGATATCCTGAAGCACCATCTGTATTTTTATTATAGGTTTAGTGTGACTCCCAGCAGCAAAAGGGGCTGATCTAAGCCAGGCAAGAGGCAAGTTTTTCTGCTGAGCAACATGACAGTGACATAAAGAATTACACACAGCTGGTTTTTCTCTGGCTTAGGAATTTTGTTTCATTATTGCTGTATCTGTGTAATTCCTTAATATTCTTGAATCTGGGCTCTGCTCACAGGCATATCAGATTATTCATATGCTAGGGTGAAATATGGTGTGGAGAGGAGTGTAGAATGTGCTTTATTTGTGGGTAACTGGGTATGTAATGGTGTATAAAGAGACAGGAGCTGCTACTTAGCTGCAGAGTCTCTTCTGCTTTCTCATTCATCCCCCAGCCCAAGTGTTTGAGAGACTTATCATTTGGAAGCCTCCTCTCCTAGCACTGCTTCTCTTGTCCATCTTGTCTTCCTAAAATTCTTTCTTAGCTAACAGCCTTTTAGACAGTTGCCACTGGTAATTAAATAAAATAGACTTCAAGAGGATGGCTGCCATGCCTTGTGTTGAGCTGCACAGTGTTAACAAGGCCAGGTCTTTGGGCTCACAACTGTGATCTCCTGGGGTGTTTGAGGGACATACTGAGCTCCCACTGACTTCAGAAGACATCAAGAAGGGCATTTAGGACAAAAAAAGGGTTAGGGGAAGTGCTGGGATAAAGTGAAGGCTCTTGGAAGGGAAATCTCAGAGGACAGGAGCACCAGTTCTTACTCTGCAAGCCATCCAGGAGTTAGGGGTCTGATATGTGGGGGATAGATTTAAGATCTTGCTCTATGCCTCAAATCAAGTCTTCAAGTATCAGGTTTTTTTCCACGTGAAGCTGGGTTACTCATAACTAGAATGGAAAAAAAAGGCAGAACTGCAAGTCTCATTTCTCTGGTGAAATTGGTCTGTATGATGTTCTGAAACAGTTTTTCAGGTTAAGTTTGTCTGGCAGACAGTTTTTTAGTGTATTATTACTGGTCACTTCTGACTCCCCATCTTAATGAAGGGCATGAGGAGCAATGACTTTGCTCTTTAGGTCAGTCACATCCCCTAATTGCATGCCCAATTGCATTAAAGGCCAATGGCCATTTGCCAATGCCCTTGAGTTTTCTAAATTATATTTTATTCATGCACCTGCCTCTTGGTTTACCTTAAGATTTTACTACATCTTCATCAACAGTGATGAGAAACTTCCATTTGCATTGTGTTAGTCCTTCTGTCCACCTCCAATGAAATATATCTTAATATAATCAAATACTGTGGGGTTTACTACTGAATCCATGTGCCTACAGGGTTTCATTTAAGTAATAGGGTATGCCCAACTTAGAAGTATGGTGTTTATAGGTGGAGCACTTGACTGCTCTTGCTGTTACAGGCTCAGAATCTGGGTTAGATTTCACTGGAAAGCAACGTTTTAATTTAATAGCTGGTCCCCAGTTCCATGAATTACATCCAGCAAATTGTTGAAGATGGATGATAACACAAATGGGTTCCTTGGGCTAATTCAAGGTACTTTCTTGAGCATACTAGGTCAATTTTCTAATGGATCCAAGGGGGTGTATTTCAGAAAGCTGCTGGCACACACGTATGGACACTCCCACTCTGCATCACCTAGATCAAAGCAGCTCCAAATTCTGTTCTATTTCAGTCTATTCACCTTTCATCTCTATTTGAGACTTTGGAATCTGAATGAAGCACTGGAGATTGTGCTATAGGGAGTGATTTGGGCCTGGTGAGTTGAGTAATCTAAACGTTCCCTTTCCATCTCTTTGATTTTGTGAATTTTAAGGAATACTGGTGAAGTGAAGAGTTCCCAGGTTGACTTTGCAACCTTTGCTGCCCTCCAGCCTGGTGGTAACACCAAGCAATGGAAATGCAATCAGATGGCTGGATATTTACCCTAAGCATTTCTACTTTGGGATCCTTTTCCTCCACTTGATGAATAGCAGTTTGTAAAAAGCCATGGCATGAATTCATAGTTTGCTATCAAATCAAGCTAAAGCAAAACTCTCCTTGTTGGGTAGCTTGGGAAATTTTCCATCCCTCTCCTTAATCTCTACAAGTGTATCTTGCTTGTATGAGCTCAAATATACAGCCAGTGGACACCCTGACATGGATTTTACAAATGTGTTCATCCATTTACGTGCACAAGAATCTAGTGGATGTTTTGTGCCTAAACCTTTGAAGGTGAAAAGAAAAAGGTGTTACCTGGAAGGCATTAGCCAGAGCTTGCCCTCCCCATGTTAAGTCAATCCTTCTCAGTCTTCATCATCTTCCCTTTAGTAGCTGAACGTGTTATGTCTCATCTTCTGCTGATACTCAGCAGGACAGCAGATGTAGCACATTGATTTGTTTCCATCTGTTTTACACCAATGTGCAAGGGGTGTGCAGTTTCCCTGGAAGATGCTGAGAGATCTTATCAGAACACTGGCTGTTGGTGTAATGAAACCTGCCCATGGCAAACTCAAAGCAATTGCCCTTCCAGTGCACATAAATGGGGTTTGTTGCCTGGGAATGAAGTTGCTTTCCTAGTTTGTATCCTCTAACAGGAAAGCTGGAAAGGATAGACTCTGCTTGGCACTTTATTTTCAATTAATAACAACTTCACAGGACTGAAGGACATGTAAGAAGTTTTTATGGCACCTCAGTTAAACATAAATTCTTCATTTGTATTTTCATTCTGACTTTGGCACTGAATTTTCCTCAATTTCTGATGTTTTTGTGAATAAATGGGAGGGGTTTTTGTTTCTGGTACTGGGATCTTGTTGTTAGAGGACACAGGGGCTTATTGATGTGTGAGATAAAGTATGTGGCCAAACCCTGCAGTTTGTCAAGTGGTTTGTGAGAATGAGTGGGGATCTTAACCAAGTAGATTGCTCCTCTGTCCTGATTTGGGTTATGCAGACAGGAACCACTCTGGGTGGTTTTTGATAGGACCCTCACTCAGCCCTTCACATCAAAGAGAGGGTAAACCCTAAATCTCTGGCTAGTTTGGTGTAAAGGGAAGAAACCTCTCAAAGTCTCTTCCTCCTTGAGAAGCCAACTATCAAAGGAAGCTGATAAAGCTGCTGGTGGACACTTCATACTCTTTAGGTGTAATCATCAGAACGGAGATGAACCAAAGGAGGTGACGTATCAGGGACACTCATGTTTTGAGTGAAGTCTGGGGATGAAAGAATGTCCTGGCTTGATTATTTTATTTTTTTTTCTTTTGGTGCAACTTCAGGAGTGTTGAGTGAAGCTGCCTTCTGCATTTAACGTGTCATGCTACTTTTTTTGGTCTTATTTTGCATAACCAGTTTAGTTGACAACATACGGGCTTTGCTCCTTTGATCTCTGCTCGGTCTGACTGTATTTTCAATAACTACTTAGTATAAAAATAAAATGTGCAGGCCGCATCAAATAAACTAATTAAGGATTAGAATGAAAAAGTGTCAAAATCCGAGACCTTGCTGAGGCAGATTAGTCACTGCATACGAGGCACGAGCTAATAACTAATGGGTTGCTGTAGTAACGGGGGAATCAATACCACTCTGCTGGTCAGGGAGCTGACAGTAATTTCTGCTGGGTCATAGATTCTGGAAAATGAAGTGCCACCTACTGCAACACGAGTAATCTCTGTGAACTTTTTGACAACGGAGCATCCTACAAAGTTTCTATCAAAGGAAATATTAATCTCCCAAGTCTGCTTGTTTCTCTCTGCAGGGGTTATCCGATAGCTACGGACACAGACAGTTGAGTTTAGCCTCCTGTGTGAGTTCTCAATGGGTTAGCTTTGGGTATAAGCCTTTGGGTTTGCTTGGTAAGTGGTGGGTTTGTAGGACAGGCCAGCACCATGATGTTGGATGTGGGAAGAGAACCCTGGAAGAGTCCAGTCTGCTTGTCAAAGCAGGTACTCTTACTTGAAAACTCCTACTGAAGTCAACAGAAGTTCAGCTTGAGTAGAGAGAAATGTTTGGGCACCTAAAAGAAAGAAGTGGCTTACAACCAAGTTGTAAAGCTGGTCTTGCTCTAGGCTGTGTGTGTTTGCACCTCAGTACCCAAAATTTCCAAGGGAATGATCATCCTTTCTTGTCTTCTGAATTGATGGCAAACCCTTTGGGATGGGGACGCTCTTATGTGTCCGAGCAGCACCTAGAGCAGTGCCAGCTGGTTGCTGATGGGTGGCAATAAAGGGGCTTAATTCTATGGTGGGACAGGCAGCACAGCTCTTCATCCAGAGCTGGGATAATTCTATGGTGGGACAGGCAGCACAGCTGGGAGCTAGAACTACCCAGTGCAGAAGCTTGGGAAGGAAACCATAAGCAGAGGGAACTCTGATGGGCATTTCCCAGCTGCAGGCAGGGAGATGAGAACCCTGCAAAGCATGAGGAGTTAATGCTAGCCAAAGAGCTCCAGGGGGATAATAAGGACTTTTCCAAACACCTAGGGGGATGGTAGTGCTGGAGAGAAAGTAGGCCACTTGCTAATGAGGGGAGTGGTGGTGTTAATTACATCTTGAAATTGCCTGAGATCCTCAGCTCCTGAAATTCATCTTCAGCAGAAAACCATCAAGAAAATAACTTTTGGGCAATTAGGAGATGGGGAGAGAAACAGGGTAAAAATAGCCTGGATAATTAAGAGCAGATAAGAGAACATCTAAGAACTGGCAAGGAGTGCAGAGAGAACCTCTTGCCTTTGCTGAGCTCCTCTATGTTGATCTCACAGATACAGGGCTGGGAGCATTTCTTGGCACGAATGATGTGAAGGGCAAGTCCCCAGCTCTGCTGCTGCATGAGGGTCAGCAGTTGCTGGGCTGCAAGGGCACCTCTTGTTCCTCGTACCATCCTTGTGCTGCAAATCCCTGCAAAGGCTGTGGGAAGCTGGTTAGGGCAGGTCTCAGCTATGGGTGCAAGAGAGGGATTGACGTGGGGCCACCAGCACTTACAGCCACAGACCTGTGCAAGTGCCAACCTGCTCCAGGGTCACCCCAAACCATCTAGGTGAGCTGTGATGTGGAAAAACATGGGTGTTCTCCACTCTGCTGGGATATTGGTTGGGAGTGTGTCCCAGGGAGGGAATAAGGAGCTGCTTCTCTGTTTTATGGGAGCGGAACATGGTGGGGAAAAGCCCCAAGCTCACTTTGATGTTCAATGACAGCTCTGCAACTGCTGCTGGTTGGTACATAATGTTGGTGAATAATAATACCTACCCTAGTAGAACAAGAACTCTTTTATCAAACACATTTAAAGAAAAATGACAGTCCGTGTAGCATGTAATGGGATGGATGATAAATCACAAAAGGGGGAAAAACAATTGTGTTACTCCTGCTGCTGTGAGTTCCTGCTCAGAAGGTCCATACGTTATGTTTTTAGATGACATAAATTTAATGAAATTCTCAGGAAATGCTGACCAGAAGTCAATATACAAGTCAGTCCCAAGAAGTTTCCTAATATCTTTGTTTGTTTTGGGTAATAGATCTGTTGATGTGTGTCTTTCCTATTAAGTGCTGTGATAGGATGCCATAATGAAATTACAATATGGAATGGGAGCTCGACTAAAGCAGCATTATCAGAAATGTCACCCCCTAACAAATTAGCAGTTGCAGTTTTTGCCCTCTGGTTACAAAACCTTGTTCTTTTTGTCTTTTGCTATAACTTATAATAACAAAGCCTGTGATGTAAATGTCTACGGGGTATGTTTCCAGTAGCTAAGTGTGAAACATGTTTCAGTGGAGATATAGGGGGAAAGAACCAGACATTTTTTAAAAAATTCAAGACAAAGGATTTTTGGCCTTGGGCATTCCAGCTGCAGCTACTGTTGAGAGAGGGGAGAAGGGACTGTTTTCTTTTTATTTATCTCTGTTATATTTATTCTGTTATATATATGGTTATGTAATCCACAGTCTTTATAACAAACAAACAAAAAAAACCCCTTCCCCCCAAAGAAAACCAAAAAAAGTAATTAATTTCTCTGGAGATTGATTTTATGATGGAGAGGTGGCAGATTTCAAATGAGTGAGGTACAGGTTGTATTTACAACCTCAGAGCCTGGGAATCGAGCAAGGAAATAGAATGAGGTTTGGGGGTTTGGTTTGTTTAGCTTGGAAATAGAAATTTGTGGGGCTCACTCCAAAGCCAGTGCAAAGACCTCCATTGGGTCCCATGTTTTTCTTTCAACGGGGCATAGGAAGATCTGCAAATTTTAAAAGAAATTTAGAAAACACTCAACCCTCAAAGCCCAGCCTCTGTTGGAGATTGAGGGGGACCTCCTGGCTCTAGCTCAGCTTGGGGAGGTGGATTTCTGAGAATCATAGAATGGTTTAGGCTGGAAGGGACCTCCAGAGGTCATCTGGTCCAACCTCCCTACACAAGTAGGGACATCTCTACCTAGGGCAGGCTGCTCAGAGCCCCAGCAAGCCTGAAGAAGATGTCCCCAGACCTCTGCCAGTGAGAGCAAGACATGCAGCATCTCTCTGGAAATCCCATGTGGCTCTCAGCTCTCCTGCCCTTGTTGGGCTGCTTGACTCAGAGAGGAGATCTTGATGAGAACTTCTCCTTGTCCCTTTCCAATGGCAGTGGTTCCCAAAGTGGTCAGTAAAGGGTCACGAGCTGGCCATGGAGGGGAGGGTGCAGAGCTTTGGGCAGTGTGGGGCTGCCTCCAGAGAGGCTGCAGCACATGCAGGGTGTGAGAGGGGATGAAATCTGGATATCCAGGAGCAGATGGGAAAAAGAGATGATGGGTTTGGTCAGTGTAATGAGCCATGACCAGCACATGCCTGAGTTGACATGTATGGTGGTGCAAACCAACTGTGTGACAAGGGGCTGGAGCTGTTTTTTTTGTGCCAGAGGGGATTTATTTTACCAAGCCAGCATGTTCATGGTTAATAATCTTTGCCATCACCCTTCCAGGCTACCTTGTGCTCCTCAGGATCAGTGCCTGTGTCAGAGCCAATCTTCACTTAGATATAACTAAGTGTTGCTTTTTATTTTTAAGATGCCACAGAGAAAACTCACAGCATAGCAGCTTAATCCATAACAGTGACACTTCACTTATCCAAGCAACTGGGAAGTACTTAAATACTGAAGCCTGTGGCTTAATTATTTACCTGTGGCTTAATTGGATGTAATTTTACTGAAGAGTCTGTTTATTTTCCTATGGAGAGGCTCTAAGATGCCTCTAAATGAAAATGTTACTGGTCCCTCCTGGTGCCCCTTGACATCAGTAGCACGGAGCTCATTTAAACCTGTGGAAACCTGGAAAAAAATCTGGTTTTCTCTGGTGCAATCAGCTTGTGGTTTCCTCCTGCTCTGCAGCTGGGGACGTGTGTGTGGAGGTGAGGACAACCCTCCTGTATTTCTGCACACATTGCACTGCTCACATCTGGCCCAGCAGCTCTCAGCAGAGCAGGGTGACACAGGAGCTATTGCTGATGCTGCACTGGGAGCAGAGAGCTCCCTAGAAGGCAGAATAAATATTGTAAACCCCTAGAGCTGTCTCTGGGGTGACCCCACATCAGCCCCCTCCAGCTGTACCTGAAGGGCTTAGGAGCACAAATCTAGGTGGGCTTAAGGAGGTTCGTGCTCTTCTGTTGTTTATTGGGGCTTCACTTGGTTTTCATCCTCAGGCAAATTAATGTTTGTAATTATTTCTCTCCCTGAGCTCCTAAAGATCATTTGTGCAGGATCAGATATTCAACGTTATGCCCATATTGTGTCTGTAGGTATTTGCTGGGTTTATTCCAGGCACAAATCACTGGTGAATGGAGACAGAGCAGGGGCCATACCCTGGCCAGTCATCCTTATTTAGGTGACCCTTTCAACTTCACTATGTTATTCTGGCATGCCTAGGAACAGTTTTCCTGTGTGAGAGGTTAGGGACTGACTCTTGCAGCTTGCCATTTGCATACCCTGGGTAGAGGCTGAGCTGGTGCTTGTATCCAAGCGTGTGGAAAAGCTTCCTACTGTTCTACCCTGCAAAATGCTACAAAAAGATTTTTTATCTTGAATATCCATTTAATTCAACCCAAACATGCCCAGGCACATTCTGGCTAAGCTGAAAGCTGATTCTTCTCATTCCCCCTCCTCCCTTGCACAGAGGAACCCAGGAACCTCCTTTTGAAGGAGGGCAATGTCCTTACAGTGCTTGGATCCCCAAGCTTCATTGGGCTTCTCCAACAACAGCAGCTTTATATGGTTGGGTTTTCCCCCCAAAATGCTTAGTTTCTATTAACAACCTTACAAAAAGGGCAGTGTATTACTACTTGGTGATCCCAATGATAAATGAAGCACATTATAAGTGAAGTAAAGGCTCTATTTATCCTTGCTCTCTTCTTTTTTTTGAAAGTCCCAGCAGGTTTAATGTGAGTAGCTTTCGATGACCTTCGTAGCAAATCAAGAATAAACCTCAGTGCATCCTCATGAAGGTGGACAGCACTGCAGACATTTTTTATTATTATTATTGAAATAACAATAATAGCAACGAACTGTGTTAGTAGTATTTGATAATGCAAAAAAGTTAATGTTCACTGAAAGCCAGGTGCCAGCACTATTTGATTGTTTACCAACATAGTCATAAAGAAACAGAGTTATTAAAGGATCTGAAATCACTCAGTAATTCAGCTGCTGACATTGATGGATGGAACTTGGCTGTTCCTCTTTGCTGAAGCTGCTGACTGGATGAATGTTTTATTCATGAAGCCCAGGGCAGGAAGGGAATGCCAAAGGTTTAAGAATATTTTAAGAAACTCTTTGAGATGTCAAGCAAGTTATCAGGTGTTGTTAAGCAAAGGAGCTGAAGTACTACATTTAAACATAACTGAGCTCTCAACACATACACCAACAATACATCAAAAGGCAGGATGAGATCTTGTCTCCAGCAGGATATGGAATGATGAGTTGGGAATACAAGGCCTTTTATTTCCTGCACCTTTGTACCTTCAGTCATCTTGCAGCCTTGTCTCTTTCAGCATTGTTACACCAAAGGGAATTTTGTGAATTTAGGCTTGGGAGACAAATAAATATTGTGATACCAAACCCTACAAGGTCACGTATTGATATCAAAGAGAAAATAAATGATGTAATGACAACACTCATGGAAATTGCAGCCAGGGACGAACAACTTGGATCAGAGCAAGTGGATTCTGCCTCATCTCTGTGGGAGAAGTTCAGAATGGTAATTATTGAAGGAGGCTATTATCAAAATAGAGGATAATGAGGAATTTCCCTCTGTCCTCTTCACCTTGCCTCCTTTTTATCTGCAACATCTGCTGCCAGCAAGCCTAGAGCTCCTCACCTATTTGTGCTGAAGGACCTGGTTGTAGTATAAGTGATCCTTTCAGATACCTTATTTTTGATCTATGAGAATTCAGACCTGGATCCTTTGTTATTTATTTTTTTCCTTTTTTTAAAGTTGTGTTTTGTATCAAGAATTTTAATGAAGAGATCCTTAGCCCCACAAACTCCTGCGTGGACAAGTGTTTGAATATTTCCTAATCAATATTAATAACTTCTTTTAAGTTTCTGCAGTCTCCTAAGAGCAGAACAGATGAGCTCTTGGTGGAACAGAACTGTCAATCTGAGCACAGTGACATTAGAAAATAGCTCCTGTTCCAAGTCTAGCTGCATGAAATGTCCCTTCTTGCCAAGGGAGCAGCAAAGTATAGTTTAAATGTGCTTTATTATTGCATCTCAAGAGTATAAAAATTGGGGGAAGGTATGAAAAATGAGTAATTAAAATTGAAGACTGATAGATAATGGTGAATAAAAAGCAGATAAGTACCACACTCCCAGTGCCCTTTGGATATGCAGTGCTAAAGACCAAAAGCATATTTCTCCTGGGCCCCAGTTAATATTCAAATCCAATAGACTTGACAGTAAAAACTACTGTCAAAAAAAGCTGTCAAATTGTATCACAATAAGTCACTGTATTACCCCTCTTTAGCTGTCAAAGGCATTGATTATTTTCAATAGAGGAGCCCTCTGACAGTTGCTGCAACTGAAGAATCCTGTGTTGAAACGACTTGGTTGACACATGTCAGTATTTCCTAAACAGATAAGTCAAATATGTTATTTTTTGACTCTTTCTGTAGGAGAAAGCAGGTTTAGGTAGCATTTTATGACAAATAAATAATGCAGAAAGGAAGGCACATCCATTATCACTGCACTTTCCCAGCTATTTGTATCAGTGGTGGGTTTGTAGCATCTTTTAAAAACACTCTTCTTTGCATAAAATCATTCCTTGGGTGGCTGTGATACATGGCAGGGATTTGCTAAGATACCCTGAAGTAATTCAGATAATCAGTGAACCGTATGGGTGCTATCCTTGATCACAGCTGACAGTTTACTGTTGACTACACCAAACTTCTGGTTTCTACACATCCACAGCAGTGATGCAGACATTAATGTTCTGCAAGGTGCCTGTTTCTATTACAGATGGACAAACCGAGAAGGGCAAAATAAGGACTGTATCCTGAACTTACTGACATTTTTTGGGGTGAAGCTGGGGCCAAACATCTGTCCCAATTCTTTGTATAACTGATAATTTTCATATGGTGGGTGTGGGCACGCCTGGTTTTATAGGTGCTGGCTTTGCAGTCCTTGCAAGGGGGATGTCCTGCTCTGTGATATCTGGAAGTAGGTGCCTCCCTCCAGCTGAAACTGTGCAAAATGAAGAATATGATTCTATGATTCTGTAATTTTGTGATTCTATGTTTCCAGTGTAGTCCCTTGGGAGGAGGCAGTTGAGTGGCAGAGCCATTGTGAGTTGCTGTTGCTATTAAGAAGGTGAGAACTGGCTCAAGCAGCAGCAGTCAGAGACAGGCTAATACCCTTGTACACAGTCTTTATTATTCATTAGCACATATTGTGCTTCCTCCTAAATATAATTCAGGCTACACTTGTATCACATTAAGATAACACTAAATCCGTCTGTAATTTGAAGGAAATACTACTCCCAGCTGTTGGGGAAGGAGGCAACTAAACAAAATCCAAAGAGGTGCTAAAAGAACAACCATAAAACTCCAACTGCATTTGGCACACGTCTCCTTTGGTGCCATTTATCACAGAGGTGGTTGTGAGTGGACCTCTGCACTTGGGAACATGGTGATGGCTCCATGCTCCTGGCATCTCCCACCTTGGGAATTACTCTGCCAGAATCCCAAAGGGAGTTGAGCACCTTGCTGCTTTTGGAGGAGTTGGACACCTCAATGGCAACCTGTTCCACTAGAGCAGGTTCCTCACAGCCCCACCCAGCCTGGCCTTCAAAATGTCCAGGGATGGGGCTTCCAGCCCCTCTCTGGGCAACCTGTGCCAGTGGCTCCCCACCCTCCTGGGGAAGAACTTCTTCCTAATGTCTCATCTCAATCTCCCCACCTCTAGTTTTGAGCCATTCCTCCCAGTCCTACTACTACCTGACATTCTAAATGAGGTGCAGAAGGACTAAAAGCCTATTTTTCAATGACATCTAGATGCCTAATTCTATTTCCCCATAACAGAAGTAGGGCCCTAAACTCCTGGGATGACCTGACCTGTGCAGCGTGGCTCTGTTTACACTGAATCAACCTGAATGAAGCCCAGCATTTAAATCATCTTTGTTACAAGCTTCTCCTGAGGCTGTAAACTCTCTGGAGAGATGTCATCTTGGTTTGTGTTCACTGGGGTAGGGTCCTTACCCATGTGGCTGCTCAGGAGCTGCCAAGACGAGTTAATATTATTAATAATAATACTAAAAATAAACACGTGTAAATAGAGAGAGCGACAGGCTCAGAGTTCTGACAGGAACCCCAGTTCTGGGAGGCTTTGATCTTGCATTGGTAGAGATCAGAATGTGCTGCCTCCTTAGATGACAAGCCTGGGTGGAGAAAAGAAAAAAGAGCTATAAACATATCCTGTAAAGTATGTCTCTGTTGTCCTCCCAGGCTCCCTCCCCCATTAGCTCTGATGATTTACTAAGAGAGCTTGTATAAGTACCAGCAAAAAAACAACTTGGAAATTAACCCCAGCAAACTTACAATCTCCCACCTGACCCCAGCAGTGTGTAGTGTTGGCCATCCAAGTACTAATGGCACAGTATAAAGCAGAGGAGAAATATGGCATTAAAAAAAGGAGCCTGAAGTGAGCTGCTGAGTGGAGACACTGAGTAGAGCACCTCTCCTACGAGGAGAGAGTTGGGGTTGTTCAGTCTGGAGAAGAGAAGGCTCCCAGGGGACCTTGTGGCCTTCCAGGATCTGAAGGGGGCTACAAGAAAGCTGGAGAGGGACTTTTTAGGATGTCGGGTAGTGGTAGGACTGGGGGGAATGGGTCAAAACTAGAGGGGGGGAGATTCAGGTGAGACATTAGGAAGAAGTTCTTCCCCAGGAGGGTGGGGAGACACTGGCCCAGGTTGCCCAGAGAGGTGCTGGAAGCCCCATCCCTGGAAATCTTTAAGGCCAGGCTGGCTGGGGCTGTGAGCAACTGATGTAGTGGGAGGTGTCCCTGCCCATGGCAGGGGGGTTGGAGCTAGATGATCTTTAAGGTCCCTTCCAACCCTGACAATTCTATGGTGGTGATGAACTGGAGAAAGAAAGGAGTGTGATTTAGGGAGAAGTGTCAGACTGGGAGTTCTGTCTAACCTCAGATTTGGTTCTGAGCAAACCAGATTTATGCTTTTCTCAGACAATTGTGCTAATTAGCTGATGACTCAGAGCCCACAGATGGGATTCTGTAGCTGAGGTACAAACTATTGGTTTTGTCCTAAAAGGAAAGTGGACATTTTTCTCTTCAAGAAAACTGATGTCTGGGAAAATGTAATGATTTTTCCTTCCCAGCAGCTTTGTCAAATCACACCTAACTATGCTTCTGGACTCTTACCTAGTATGCAGAAATTTTCACTGGAAAAAAAATAACATGACAATTTAGTATGTTGTATGGTGGGGATTTTTTTTTTTAAATCAACTCCTATAATTAATGACATCCCAAAACTGTTGCCAAAAGCCACAGCACTAAGGGGTGGTTTGAGGTGAGCTCCTCAGTTATCTGAAGGGCAAAATGCCTCCTGTCCATGGGTGCAGGAGGCTTCTGCCCAGAACTGGGGAATATTTCTCTAGTGGGAACATACCTACCTAATTTCTTGGAAAGAGACTTCTATCTAGATGTGAAACTGCTGAAGATTCCCTTCATCTCTCCTCTTCCTCCTGTGAATGTTGAGAAACCTGATTCTCACTGAAGTAATTCAGCACATTTTTGAGGGCAAAGCATCCACTCTCTAGGCAGCCTCTAAAGGAATGCAGTGAGCATGAATATAGCATTACAAACAGGCATTCTGCATCCAGAAACCACATGTGGTCTGAATTTCACTGAGAGAGGGGGTATTCTCTTCACAGGCTATGGAAGTGTGTGGTACATAGGGTGATGAAGCCTTCCCTGACCTTGTTTTGGTTAAAATCCCTTTGAAAACTGGAAAATTGTGGTGCAGTGGGTAGAGGAGGTGGGTTGGGTTGGGTTGGTGTTGTGTGTGAACATACCCTGGGAAGGGACAGAGAAGACTTCCCTCTTTGTAGGCTTGTAGTGAAGGAATAGAAAGATGAGGTTTGGAAATGCTTTAAAATTAAATTAAGCTTTTATTTATGTTATATGTATATTCTTTAAAAATCATATCTCTGTGGAGAGCTTCAGTAATTACATATATAGTAATTTGTGTTGAGCCTGTACCCAGAATTTTATGATAATCTGAAAAAGACACTAAGTAGCAAATTGGGGGAATTTGATGAAAATTTAATCATGATGAAGAGTTTACTTCGATTTACCCAAGCTATATTAATCAGCATCCTGATAGAAAAATGCAATGTGAGTAAGAGCAAGTTGCTATTAAGTGGATGGAACAGTTGATCTTATAATGGGGTAGGCTTCAAAACAGGAAAAAGACTTTGAAAAGCTCAATGGAAAACATCTGCTGAGGTCTGAGCAGTGATCAGGAAAGCAGAAATCTGAAATGGCACGACATTAATTTGGTGAATAGAGGACAACCCTGAAAAGATGACAGTGTTCTAGGGATGGTGATGTGGCCTCACCTTGAGAGGCATGTTTGGTTTGGTTACCCTAATTAAAAAATGATAGAGCAGGAAATAGAAGAGGTTCAGTGAAGGGCAACCAATGTAATCAGAGGCAGGGAAAAGACTTTAGTGGGAAGATTTGCATGCAAGCAGGGACTGCAAAGGTTAGGCCTGTTTATTTTAGGGAGAACAATACCTGGGATGTGCCACTGAGAGACAGGCTGTGATGGATATAAATAAAACAACAGCGCCACGACTTTTCCCTCTCTTGGCTAAGGGAAAAAAAAGCCATCAAATTAAATTTGAAGTCAATGCATTCAACAGCTTTAATAGAAAGCACTTTTAACCTGAGTTTTAATTAGCCTGTGGGACTCATTGCCACGAGGTAGGATATTGAGACCGACAGATTGGCATCGTTTGTATGATTAGCAATATCATCTACAGCTAGGTGGGCTGGGGTTTCATCCTTTGTACCTCCAGCCATACACCAAACACAGCTTCTCCCCTAGGCATACTGGTGCATCATCCTCCATGATGGGGTTTTACAGAGCCTTTTGAAGCAGCTGGCACAGGTTGGTCTCTAGGATGTAGCTTGACTCCAGTACTTTGAATTTTGTGCTAGTGACAAGGGCTAGGCTGTAATTCCTGGATAAAAAAAAAATAACTAGAAGTTTGGATTGTTGGGAGGTTTTGCTGCCTCCCCACCTTTCTTGAGTTGACTGTGAAGACATCAGCTTGGAGGAGAGATTTTTGCTTGCCATGAAAGGTGCCTATTTGCCCATTCTGGATGGGTTTGGTTTGCTTCCTTTGTCCTCCTAATAGCTCGCATCCTTTACAGTCTTTAATTATTGCACATTTTGGACTTTTTCACTCCAAACCAGCTGCCATCAGTAAACTGGCCTAGCAATTATTTCTCTGGCTCCAGAAAATGGCTGTCGTGAAGTCAGCAGTGCTAGGAACAGGTGGAGTGCAGAATGGCTCTTTGATTTGGTAAACAGCATTAAAAAATTGGCACTTTGACTTGGTCCCTGCAACACACTAGTTCTACAGCTTCTGTTAATAAGATGCTGCATGTTTTCCAATGTCACAGCATACGTGGTCGTTGCAAGACATTCATTGCCTTCTTTTTTTCCCCCTTTGAAAATGTGGGAAGTTAAAACCACGTATGAGATGTCTATGGGATGGAAATCCTTCCAAATATACAGTGGTGGTTGGTTGGGGAGAGCCCTTTGGGGAAAAGGGAGGGTACAGATGGACAGGCAAAGTCAGAGCAGGCTCAGCCTAGGGTACAGCACCAGCACAGATGCTCTGCTCTGTGCAGTTCCTACTCTGTGCCCAAAAATTGTGCTCTGAGGCAATTTGTGCTTGTAGGACAGTTTAGCCTAATGTCGAGCTGGTAACTTGGCACGCAGGAAAGCCACGGTCTGGTCTTGGCTCTGCTCAGCCCTCCTGGGTGAGCTCAGGGAAGGCACTGCAGCAACCTCAGCCCTCTGCAAAATGGGGATTGTGAACCTCCAGCCCCACGTACAGCTCCATGAGGTACTGGGGAGCAGTGCTGCTAAATGGGAGGTGAGATGGTTACTGCTCCTCTCAAGAATGGGGCTGGGCATAGGGCCAGTCACCACACAGAGTGTCCCAGTACTGTGGGACGGGGCTTTCCTGCCCCATGTGGCATCAGAACAGAGCTTCAATACCAAATAATACAGCTGGGTTTCTCTCTGCATCTGTTCTTCTTGTAGTCTCGGGGTTTATTCCATGCTCCCCTCACCACTCCCTGACATTTGGAAGTGCTCTTCCCCACTGAGGCTCTCAGCAACTAGACGCTGCAGGAAGGGCTTTGTAAGGCTGTTCCTGAGGAGCTCAGATGAGGCCATAGCTAATGAGAGAGGCATTCCTCCCCTTCCACCTCCCTGAGGATAAGCAGTGCTAAAAAAGATCTAGGGGACTCCTGTTCCCTTGCTGTCCTCCCTGTGTTGCCTGGCAGAGCGAGGCTGAAACTGAGGGACATCAAACCTCACCCCTTTGAGAAGAGACCTGGTGGCTGCTCCTGCTGAGGGAACTGTGCAAAATTCATTCTTCATTGCAGGTCACCAAGGAGCAAGTAAATAGATTCTTCTTTTATTCCCACCAGGAGTAGCTGCAAAGTGGTGAGAGGGGATTTGCTGCCTCTGGCAGTGCTCAGCATCAAGGCACAAATGAGGGGACCCTGTGCCATGAAGGATGAGGAAAGGAGGGTCACAAACTCTGGTTTTTTGGAGGGAGTTCCCCCTGTGCCACGAATTAAGAGATTTGCCTCTTTCATGCTCTTCCCAGCACAGTAATCTGGTGATTCTTCATCTTAAGGGCAAGCTGGGTGACAAAAGTGGGCTGATAACCAGCTTTATGGAGCCTAGTGGATTTTAAACTGGAGAGAGAGATGTCCCTGCACACCTTGACATCTGAGAAGCCTGTTCTTCTGCTTCCCAGGCTAGCAGTGCAGCTGTTAAAGCTCTGGAACATTTTTGGACAAAGAGTACTATGTTCCTGGGAGACTTTAAAAATGAATTAATAGAACATTGATTTAACTTACTGGCTTTTTGCAATGCCTTTGTTTCCAGGCAGTAAAAGTTTGCTTGCCAATTGTCCACCCAGAAGCCAGTATCTATAAAAACCTGCCCCAGGCAGTTTGTGAAGGGCCTTAATTAAGATCTGCATTATCATCCCTGCTTTGGGCTGCTTGGGGGAGAATGTAAAAAGCACAACTAGACAACTGTCTTTTCCTCCTGTTTGGAGACTCATTCTTGATCCTACTGTGATTGCCAGCAGCAGACAAGGAACAGAGCCAGAAGAGTGAAAATTAATAGTGGTGACATCTGAAATCTCCATCCGTGAGTTGAAAAACATGCCTGCTTTACACTGAGACTTTATTTGCAGTGGGGAGCAGCTCATTCCTCTGGTCTGAGTGCTGGAAAATTTAGAAATAGAGTGTCAAGACTCCTGCTGCCATCCTGCATGGGGCTCCAGACAGCATGTGGGCTACCTTGTGATCAAATGGGATGTGTCCTGTTGTCTGTGGAACTGTCTGTTCAGGTATTTGCATTTTACAAAGTGACTGTTCTTAACAGTCAAGGATAAAATGGTATCCTGAAGAATTTCTCAAGTATTAAGGGCTTTTGGACCTTGACACATAGTTTTAATCATGGAGAAAGCAGCAGTGCTTTGTTCTCTGAGTCTCCATCTCCCCCTTTGCCACCTCCCTTCTCACACAGGTTCTTTGCTTATCTCCCTCTACTTGTTTTGCACTAGGGCATGGACAGTCCTTGTTCTTCGCTCCCTACACACCTTTCTTGCTACCTTCTCAAAAGCACAGAGTGCCTGAGAAAGCCCAAATGTGCAAATTTTACCTTCTCCATAAATGTTGTTTGTTGACTTGAGGCTCTTGTAAGGAACGTGCTACAAGTGGATAGCTGGTGAAAGAAACAGGACTGACTTTGCTGCAGGGCTGGGTGGATAAGGGTGGTACAAACCCTCCCTAGAACCAAAGCAGCTGGGTACCACCACCCTGAGCTCCAGACTTCATCACTTCACTTCCCCTTGAAGATGGATGAATCAGGAAAGGTCTCTTGGATGTGGGCATATGGCCACTTACCTCTTTCCTAAACCATCAGAAGCTTGTCTAGTGGTAGTTTCTTCAGGCTGCTGTTATTAATTTGGGGTTGACCTAAAAGGAGGTGTGTGAGGGGGGTTCTGAAGGCAGCCAGCAACCTCCAGAGCCATCTATTCCCCAGAGGAAGAAGGTAAGCTCCTAAACCCTAGATAAAACGCTCATCACTTAGACAAATGTGCAGAGATCCTCAAATCCTCCCTAGAAATAGGGGATTGCAGTATTAAACATCATTATGAAATGCCTGTAGAGCTGCAGCCACAGATGGAGCTTTACGACTGGGTTGAAGTAATGCTGCACCAGCATCAATTATCCCTAGCAACTACACAGAGAGATTTTGGGGGTGATATTTTGATTTTACAGCAGCATTCGGTCCCTCCCAGCCAGCAGCCAGGTGCCTCCCCATTTGCACCCCAAACATGCAGGGATCTCTCAGCAATGCATGCATGGGCTGCCATGTCCTGCTGCCTCAATAATCAACAGCTCAGATGAACATTTTACCCTATTTTGGCACCTATGCTGTCAAAAATGCCTGTGAATGAGAGATCCTGCCTCTCTGCTGCTGCAGCTGGGAACGTTAGCTCCAGAGCAGCACTAAATCTTGTTTAAGCTACAGTCATTCCACCCAGTGATGAATGTCACTACCTGAATAATTTGGGTAATTTCCTGCAAGCTCTAGTGTACTAGCAGAGAAATGAATGTTAATTTACAGCTAATTCAGTATACTCACCCTTAATTAGCAACGAGCAAGCACTGAAATATTGGATTGTGAAAGCTCATCAAACTTTTACCAAAAAAAAAAAAAAAAAAAAAAAATTCACCCCTCCCAGCTGAACCCTTCACTCTATTTGAGGTTATTAGCAAAATGCTGTGGGAGTGCTGTTCATTACCTCTCACCAGGATATATGGAGCTGGGAACACCCCCATTTACCACTCTTGCTGCAGAAGTCCATTAAGAGGCTTCTGGCTCTTATGCAGCATATTCAGCTGTGGTACAGTATTGCAGTGTGCCCAGGCACTGGAGCTCTAGTGACAGGCAGGATTAATGGCCCAGATTATCCATGACTGGTGGCTAAAAAGGTGAGAGAAAGGCTGAGTGTGTCTAATGGGCTGGGTCATTACTACAGGAGCAGTACATGGCTATGTAAAAAAGCTGGATGTGACACGACTACATCATCTCCCACTTTCTTCTCTGAGCTCTTCTGCCCTTTCCAGTGTAGTGTATCCCACTCAATAGCCCTATTGACTTTTTCTTTTTGGTGTAATAACTTGCACAGTAAAGCACAAAGCAGCCTGGACAGGGCTTGGTGTGACCTGAGTAGGGTGAGGGACTTTTCAGGATGTTGGGGAGTGGTAGGACTGGGGGGAATGGGTCAAAACTAGCGGCGGGGAGATTCAGATTAGATGTTAGGAAGAAGTTCTTCCCCAGGCGGGTGGGGAGACACTGGCCCAGGTTGCCCAGCGAGGTGCTGGAAGCCCCATCCCTGGACATTTGGAAGGCCAGGCTGGCTGGGGCTGTGAGCAACTAATGTAGTGGGAGGTGTCCCTGCCATGGCAGGGGATTGGAACTAGATGCTCTTTAAGGTCCCTTCCAACCCTGACAATTCTATGATTCTATTCTATGATCACATGTAGCCCTGCCTGTGAATGGAGAGCATGTGCAGTAGGTTGAGTGGTGATGGAAAGTGGTGGGGCAGGAAAAGAAGGGACACCAGGGAAATGGAAGACTGGAGAAAGGAGATTGAAGAAGGATATGTCAGCTGAACTGCTGAAACCCATCAAAGCACTAAACTGGGCACTAGGCCAGCACATGGCTTATTCATGTCTCTGTGTCAGAACAAGAGCATTTTTGCAAAGACCAAACTGTCAGGTGGAACTTCATATTGTTGGAGATGAAGTCAGGCAAAGGCCCATAATGTGGAGAGCTTTGCTAATTGTCCAGCAGCAACTTCCCCTGCTGTGCAGGATTATCCAGGTATCATCTAGCCAAAGAGATCAGTAATGATTAGAAGAGCTTTCAATGATGAAGATAAACCTGTCTCAGAGGGGAGAGAGGGTGAGAGCTGCTCATGGTGTGTGGCCACACCTTGACTGTGGGGACAGGTTGCCCAGCACTCATCATTGCAACTTGATTTCTCACATGAAAATTAAGATGAACATTCCTGTTTTGACTTGTCCTTCCTAAGTGCACTCTGAACATGGACTTCTTTGATATTTCTGCCTGAGACCTCAATATTTACCTAATATTATCCTACTTCCCCTTCTCCATCTTAAGTTCCTCTCCTGGGCCTCATATCAGTTACCTGGTTGAGTGACAAGGACTCAATTGCTGGTGTGTAGAGATTACCAGATGTCCTCTGTAATACAGGATCCACTGACTAGGACCAACTCCCACTTAGGTTCCTAGGGAGGATTTCACAATGAGACAAGTAGAAAAGAGCTGTGCTGAGCAAAGTGAGTGGAGCAGCAGGTGATAAGGTGATTTAAAACATAGATCATCCCTCTAGGATTCATGTTGTTCTTCACTTCTCTCTGTTCCTCACTCCCTCCACTTGTCCATCCTCAGGCCTCACCAAATTTCTCTGGTTTCTATTGTGTTGTCCAGTATTTTCTTTCCTTAGTAAATGCCCCTATTCAGTGCCAGAGGACCCATTTCACACCAAAGCTGGCACCAGTGCACAGGGAACTATCTTGCTCCTAATCATACATGGAAATGCATGTTCAGGGGCTGGGATGTGCAGGGATTGCTGCAAAATCTCCCTCCCAGCAGCTCTTTCCTTACATCTTCTCTATTGTGGAAAGCAGCTACCTGGTGTAAGTTGTGAGCATGGGCAGGTGGGCTGCAGCACAATTCTTCCTTTTGATTTTTCTGAGGAGTTCTCTGGTTTGGGGAGATGAGCTTTGCTTCATTAGTCACTCTTGTGCCCCTGCCAGGAGGAGTGGGGAAGTGGTGTATTTGCACATTAGAAAAACCCCATGAAAAATGGCTATGTGTGCTTTTTATTCAGCTTTCTTTCAGAGACTTTCTGAGGATTTGTTGAGCCTTTCTTCCACAGGTCTATAGTTTTCTCAAGGAAAATTTTGCCATTATCAAATGAGCCATTCCACAAAATAGAAAAGAAAAATGTTTCTAGGCTGTGATCTCTTGTCCTCCTAGGCAGAAAGTGACTGTGATGTTAAAAGGGGAGAGGGATGTGTTCTCTACCCCTATTTAGTGGTGCTGACCATGTTGGAGAAGGCAGCAACCATCCCTGTGTGCCTCTACCCAGCTATTCTTTACAAGGACTGAGCTGGGAGAGCCTTTTACTCCCTCTTGTCTTGTTACACGCATGTAAGAGCAGAATCTGACATCAGACTTAGCACTTAAAATCCATTATTTAAACAAGTATGCACTTCCATATTTATGTGATGGTTGTTTTACTACTGGGGCACTTTAATACCATCATACATATTATACTATATTTATCTGCTATGTATTATTTAGACCCAAAAGGTGAGATTCACCTAACCTGATGTAGATGTGTTGGGTTTAGTTTGACATGTGCAGCTACTAGTAGTCAGTAGAAGGAAACTGGTGCTTTGCAGGTACCATTCATTGTCTAAAAATAGATGTTTAAGCCAAGCAAGATGAAATGAACCCTAAAAGCCCCTGTTTCTCCCTTGTGATCACAAAAGACAGGCCTCAGTGGGTCAAGATGAGTCCCACCTCATGCCTAAGTCTTCTGCAGAGCTTGAGGAACTAAAGGGCCCTGATGAACATGAGAAGACTTAAGTTCAAGATGTGAAAACTCTTGTCTGTGCTTTCATAGGTGCTGTTTCATGTAACAGGTAACTTCAAAATCTGTTTTTCTACAGTCAAACAGAGCTCAGCAGTCAAGTTTAGAGAGTGGAAGTGGCTAACCCTGGAAATAGTGATTAAAGTAAGACTTGAAGCACAGGTTGGACAATCTGTCTAATGTGATGTTGTGGTCAAAATTCACAGAGTGGATAATTTTGTATATTAATCTGACTCTTGAGGAAGAGATGCCCCAATATCTAGCACTGGATGTAACTATGTCCTGAGCTCAGGAAGCATGCTAAGGGCTGGAGTAGCCTCAGAGAGCCACGAGAAAGCTCAGAGCCTGCTTCATACCCATTTAATGGAGAAAGTCTGGAAGATCACAGCCCTGGTAATGAAAACTCAGTCACCATCTGTAAGTGCTTGTAGAGGGAGCAAGGGCTTGCCAAATTTCCCTTCATCCTAGCAGAAGGGAAGGCCAGTGGTGGGTGGAGTATGGAGCTGAGCAAATTGATGGTGGAAAGAAGCAGGGGGCTCAGTGGGATCCAGCCCTTGGTACAGCACCCCGTGGTGATGCTGACTCCTGCTTTGCTGCCAATTTTCTAATCAGGATAGGGTGTTTTCCTAATAGAGCTGCTGGAGTTCAAAGAGGGATTAATTTGGGGAAGTTTGTGCTGTGCAGGAGGTCAATATAGCTGATCACGGAGGGATCTATGGGGAAAAAAAGAATGTGTCTCCATAAATCACAGCCGTGGCTTTGTCCAAATGGTTTGGAAGTAGGCTCTTGTTTACTAATCTGTAAAGTCTTTAAGCATAAATTTAAATTTTCTTTCTGGAAGCTCTTTAAAATTGATTCCCACAGTAAACCCAGCTTCAGGAAATGTAGGACAATGCCAGTTAATTAATTAAGGCGATTAACAAGTAAACTGGTGCTTCCTTTCACTGTGGGCGAGCAGTTGGCATTTGAGCAAACTTTGCCTCATAATAATACTAATACTTCTTGGGGCTGTCACACTGTCCTCCCCCACCTCCACCCTTTCCCAATTATAATTCTCTTCTTTTGATCTTGGAAATGTTTTTTCATTATTTTTTTTAAATCTAAAATATGCTGCTTGGAGATGACATTTTATGAAATGTTCATTTTAATTATACAGGGATGGTTATCACTGCAGGGATGTTGGCACTGGCTTTCAATGCAAAAATCCTTCTTTTCTGCTGATTGTATCTAGGAAAGCTCTCCCAGCCTTAGGCACCTGAAAATTGTAATGAATCATTGTTCACCACTGTGAACAGCAGGGAACAGAAATTAAAGCAGAAGTGGGAGGGCAATGGTGGTGGCATCTAGAGCAGCAGTGTGTGAAGACAGGGGGGGGACTGGTGTGCAGGTGTGCTGCTCCTGGTCCCAGGTGGAGAACTGGGGCTGTGGCTGTGCCATGTGGCTCCATGGGGCCAGGGAGGCCAGAGCCAAGTGTCCTCCCTCCTTTGTTGGCTGCTGGACGTGATCAAGGAAGGGAGTCAGGAAGGTTTTCTAGCTGGAGGAGCACAGACACCAGCCAGGGGATGAACTGCCAGAGCCCATGGCTGTCGATGGCATGGGTCTTGTTGGCTGGCCAAGTGTTCCATCTGGGATCTACCAAAGCCTAGCAGGTCCCTGCACAGGTGCAGTACATGTCCCTGCTCCCCTAGAACTACGTGGGGATGGCAGAGTTCCATCCTGCTTGGTGCTGGCACCAACCACACCGATGTTCCCCAGTTGAGACTTGCTGGCAGCGGGTGGATACAGGGCAGAGCTGATGCTGGCTAAAGGAGTGACTCCCAGGTCTGGCAATAGAGGTTCCCTCTTCAAAAGACCCACATTGGTGTTTATTTTAGACCCTGCTGCTCCCTCCTGCATATCTAATCCTTGAGGCTTTTATCTGTCTCAGTGGGACTGCCTGAACAGCAGAGTGCTCCTTGACACAGGTAAGGGTTGGTGTAAAATAAGGACACGTTAATAACACTCCTCAGCCTCGGTGCTTTAATGAGGAGACATGAAACACTTGTCACCAAAGAGGCTGGAGCTGGTTTTCATGTCCCCTGCCTGGGGGCAGACATGCAGTAGACCTGCCCTGGAGCTTCTCCTGTCCCACTGGATGCAGAACATGAACTGGGGTCACTCCTTGGCACAACAACCCTACTGCAGCTTTGAAAGATTCCCTGAACTTCTTGGTGTCATTCTCTGGGTTTAAATTTGGCCCTATATTAGTATTTCTGCTTTTATGCCTACCTCTGTGGGCTGTCTAATGAATCCCACAGCCATGAGGCATCCTCGTTACACAGATTGCAATATGGTATTGAAATACTCAGTGAACTAAGATTTGAACTTTATGCTGAACAAACATGTGACTAATGGCAGGTCCTTCCCTAAGGACCTTGAGTTAAATAGATTCCTCTTCAGATTATTAAATCTTCTGCTTTCCTGAAGACAGAGCTGAGTAAATCATGGATATTTTGGACCACTAGCAGAATTGGCCAGGTGGAATGAGCAGTTCAGTGGCCAAAAGAAATACTCGGCACCCTGAAAAAGTATTTAGTTTAGTTCTCTGATCTTTAATTTTTAAAACTGCCTTTTAAAAACCTAGCTCAATATTTAATTTCAAGATGGCATTTTAAAAATTAATGGTGTTGACAGTTTGTTTCCTTTTTGGGGCTAGAGGAAAGGGAAGGGAGTGACAGAAACGACTCATTACAAGTCACTTTGGTCCTTTCAATTCTACTTTCATATTCAAAAAAATTAATAGATCTCCACTGATGACATAAAATGAGGCCTGCCTAATGCCACCTTGGCTGGTTTATTACCATGGAAAAGAAATAATGCATTTCATTCATAAATGCAAAAAGTGAATGTAAGAGCTGGGTATCAACCACTGATTTTGCATCAGGCAACACAGGCAGCATCAGCTACTGACTGAGTTAAAACTGCACTAGAGAAAAATGATTATTAGAACATTAGCTGAGACTTTTTTACTATTAATATAAACTAGTTCCAAGTGTTACAAGACTCCAAACACCTTTAGAAAGATGTCACTTAGTAAAGAAAGCTGGGAAGTGAAAAGATCAACCTTAAAACCTTCTTAAGACAAGAACACACTTTAAACAACCCTCCTCAATTCTATGATTCTAATTTCTTGTGCAATAGGATGTTTTGCCTAATATGCTGTATTCAAAGCACGGGAGGGAGGTGGGTAGTGAAGAAGCTGCATGTGGACCTGAGAGAAAGGGGTTTGGAGAAGCAGGAGGTGAGGAGCTGGCAGCTGCCCCTGGGCAGAGTGTGGCATGATGCCACCCTGCTGGCTCCTGGTGCTGTGCCCTGCTCAAAGAGGTTTGCAAAAAGATCTGGTGTGGCAGAGCGTGGCTGCCCAGCTCTGAGCACCAAGGGCAGCGTGGGAGGATGTCTCAGGCCCTGAGCAGAGGATTATAGGATCTTTTTATGCTTCCAGGGCAGCATAAGGGGTTTGTGTGGGAAGAAGAGCTGGTGTAGTTCAGGGTGTTGTCCCAAAGCCTGCTGGAGTTGGTGGGATTCTGCAGAAGAAGAGGATAGCTGCCCCAAAACCCTGCAACGTGCCCTTTCCTGGGGCTCCACAGCTCATATGCCTCTAGTTTGTCATCAAATTGAAAAGAACTATTAGCTAACTACCTAAAAAACTAATTAACCTATTGTGGCACAAATCCTGGCTTTACTTTAATCTCATTCAAGGAGTACTTCTGCCCTGGTTTGTTGTGGAGCTTAACGAAGGGAGCAGCATGAGCTGGAAGTGTTGAGCACCTTTGAAAAAGAGACCCCATGCAGGTCGCCTGCATTAAAGGATGCTGGAAAATAATCCCCTGGCACATTAGCTCATGGATGTGTATGTTGACAGAGATCAAGTCAGCAATTCCTGCTGAGCATCTGAGGTCATGACAAAACCCAAGTTCTGTAAAATAATGCTGCCTTTTTGCAATCCATATTTATTTCATGCTTTCAGGCACTGTCGTAGGTATTGATCTGATCCATGCAAGGAACTTTTTTTGACAAACAGGCTTCTTAAAATGCCTTAAAAGCTTCATTATTAGGATAATGGAAACAAAGTTTAAAAACAAATCAAACAATGCACGTGTAAAAGGTTTCCCCCAGACAGCTTGAGAATAAATTGAAAACAAATTCAATTAAAATAACAATCAACCTTTTTGTTCCTTCAGTGGTATGATTTCTCTGAGGCAGGTACACAATGATAAGAGATTTCTTTGAAATGCTTGGGATAGCATACCCATAGGCAGAGCTGTGACAGATCAAAGCAGTATTTTTGCTAAAGAACAGCCTGCTACTATTAAGATTCTACTTTAAGGTCTGAAATGCCTTTTTAAATTTTTTTTTCCCCTTTCTTTCTTTTTTTTTTTTTCCCCCCCAGTCCCAGATGCTTTTGCATCTGTTAGTGTTCTTTCCTTGTGCCTTTTACCTCACTAAGCCAAGCCCTAGATCTTGACCCAAAGGAAATGTCTTATTAAAATTTCTTTTTTGCACGTAGCGTCGCTCTCTCTGTTCTACATAACCAGGAGTTTTCCATTTCTCTGCTTGCTCTGATACACTTATGCCTGAAATCTCTTGATGCCATTAATCTTTTACACCCCAGCTGTAATGGAAACGGGGCTGGGGAGCAGCTCGGTCAGAGGCTGGTCCTGCCTGGCTGAGGAGCAGCCTGCCAGCAGCACTGGGGCACTGAACCAAGCTGCCAGCTCCCTTCATGCTCCTCTTGAGGATGTTTTGCTGCTACAAAGAGAATTACAAATGGCTTGAGGATTTACTTTGCTGTTATTTGGCATCGTGTTGGCAGCCCCACGTCTGCAGCATTGTGTGGGAAGGTAAAAGTGATGGAGGGAGCTATGGATGGGCTGTAGTTTGCAGATAATTGTGCTGTGTAGGCTCACAGGGGGAAGGACATCCAGTTACTGACTGTTTTGTATGTGCTACAAAGCACCCTGGCCTTGCAGACACTCTGAAGAAGACATATTTTCTGTTTTAACCAATATCTGGCACCACAAGAACCATTATGCATTGATTAGGTTCCTCTCAGGGCTGCCTGTGCAGGGTGCTCGTGGGAAATAGGAGCCTCTCAGCCAGGGCAGTGATGCTCTGGGTAAATTACAGAGCTATCTATGGAGAGCACAAGATGTTGTTCACAGGAGAAACTTGATGGTTTTGTTCACACTTTATTGCAAATTTGCTTGATGGCCACTCTTCTCTGTCAAAGGAGCTCTTAGTCTTGCAGACATTGATGGGCTTTCTGTTTTGAAGATCCCCTGAAATGAGGTATGAAATACTCCCCTGTCATCTCGTGGGGATCAGGACATGATGTTCCCAGGCCTGTAGCTGGAATTGGTTTGGGTACTCTGCAGGAGGTGAGCATTTCATTCCCTGTGTTATCAATGCTCTGGTTGGCAATTATGGACCTATTACATCCTGTTAGCAGAAGCAAAGAGAAGATTAGAGGAAACAAGGTCTGTATCTTCATTGCCTTGTTCATCTATAATGCTAGCACACTCCAAGTGTGAGACATCAGACGTGGGCAGGAAGGTCCTATTGAGGACAGGCTTAGGTGTGAAGACAGCTCTGGTAGCTTCATGAAAGACAGACATAGAGCTGGCATTGCAGCACTCGTTTCAGCATGCAGTTTTTCTTCAGGAATGATGTAGTTCTGTGTAGTAGCTGAGTTTGGAGCTACTCCTTGTTCAGTTTGAAACAATGGTGTCACCTAAGTCTGGGGAGGGACGTTTTAGGCTGTTGGGTAGTGGTAGGACTGGGGGGAATGGCTCAAAACTAGAGGTGGGGAGATTGAGATGAGACGTTAGGAAGAAGTTCTTCCCCAGGAGGCTGGGGAGACACTGGCCCAGGTTTCCCAGAGAGGGGCTGGAAGCCCCATCCCTGGACATTTTGAAGGCCAGGCTGGCTGGGGCTGTGAGCAACTGATGTAGTGGGAGGTGTCCCTGCCCATGGCAGGGGGGTTGGAAGGAGAGGATCTTTAAGATCCCTTCCACCCCTGACAATTCTATGGTTCTAAGCATGGTTACGGGCAGAGGGAGAGTTTGTCTTCTTCTGAATGCAAAGTATATTCCATGTTACTCCAGGAATTGTCACTTCCACAATCACAGATTGTCTTTTGAGTCATCAGGATTAAATTTTCATGCCCCACTAATTACTGCTCTGTCTGTTCCTTGGAAACTATGGGCAGTAAGGGTGTAGTTCATGGGCGTTGAACTAGGACAGTTTATTCTGAGATGGGTTAATATTGGACAAGATATTGGATGTTAAGCAGCTGGAGAAGTCTTGCAAAGTTTCTTGCTGCTTTGGAAAACCATTTCCAGTTACCAATGGTTTTTCTGTTTGCTTTTCACTACATGATCTAGTCAAAAATCAGCTACCATCACGTGCCTTTTATACAAGCTCTGTGTTCTACTGGTTTTATTAAGGGCTCCCAATAAAATGGTATTTTTAAGATAATTTTGGAAGAAGTTTCCTTTCTGTCAGCTATTTTCAATTGACCTGACGGAGTAAAAATAAGAATTTGGACTCATGGTGGATTTAGAGTTGTGCTTGGATACAATAAAGAGACATATGAGTTAGACACGTGGTATTAAGATCTACTGTACAGTAGCAAGGCAAAGGGAGGTGAGGCAGTTCTTGGGTTTATTTCCCTTTCAAACAAATAGGATTTTTAGTAAGACTTTATTTACAATCTTTCTAGAACAATTCCTCTCTCAGCAATTACCAGGCCCTGCTTTTTGAACATGTAGAACACAGGTTTATATGACATTGATGGGAACTACAAGTTTTGAGCTGTGGTTAAGAGAGGAACCAAGGCAAGGCAGCTCTTATCAAGCCCTTCTCACTGGATAATCCAAATCTTTGGGCAAGTTTGAAAGCTGAACCTGAATCTAAATCTTACAAATAACCTTTACTTTTTCAAGTGGCTGAACCAATGTTCCAGGTCCTGTGATATTATAGCTTGACCCCATCTATCATGATATAAAAGAATCAGTTTATCTGTCTACAGAGTGTAGTTATTCCTGGGTGAAATGGCTGGAAGTTCTTTTTAGGAGCATAAAGCACAATTTTAGGTAGGAGAGCAAATGATTTTAGAGCCTACTCTGAAGGTAATTAACAGAAACAGGGTGTAAACACCAGCTTCTGTGCTCTCTGGAGTAAACAAAATAAGAATTTATGCTATTGACCTTGTTAAGTAACCAAAATTTTTTTTCCTCTGCAATAGCTTTTGCTCTCTCCCACAGTTCAAACCCCCCTGAGCCTGAGGCCTCATGCCTCACCAAAATGTTCAATCCCCTGTTTGAATAAGCTGAATAAATCCAGCCATACTGCTAAACATATGGTAAGTAATAGCATCATTAACAATAGCATAGTGCACATTTGACAACTGAAGGGATTTGGCTGCTCTGTGCCAGGGGAGTGACAGCAGAGGAGCCATCCTGGCTGCTCCTGCCAGCCTGTCCTGTCTTTCACTCTCCCTCTGCCCACACCATGACCTTCTTCAAAATTTGGAAGGCTGCCCATCTTCCTACGTGTGGCTTGGGCTGTCAGCTCCAGGGCTCCATCTCTGCAAGATTCTGTTTCACCTTTAAATGCTGCTGTTTATTCTGCTTGGGGTGGCTGCACAGGTGGGGATGAGAACATAGAGAGGAGTGAAAGCCCTCGATGCATGGTTGGGGTGATCACTCTGGGGTATTCCTTCATCCTCAGTGTGTCCTCCCATGGCTGAGGACTTCTGGCATTTAAACCAGGCTGTGTGACACACCAGGGATGCCCATGATGTCCCAGCATGGTCAGGAGCACAGAAAGCTGGCACATGGTGGGTTCACCACTCCAAAACTAAAAGACCAGAGCACATGGAAGTAGTCGGTGATGTATGTTGATTTTGAACTTGCTCAGAGGAAAGCTCATCACTCTCTTTTCATACCCTCCCCTCTCTGACCTATCTTGAAGACACAGGAGCTGTTGTTGCAATCCAGCACAAGATCCTGGCCCTCCTCTGTTCCTGGTGCCATGCTGCTGCAGGATGCAGCCATGCTCAAGGATCCTTGGGGTATCTTGGTCCCCAGCACCTCATTGTACAGATGCCAGCATGAATTGGCGGCCACTGCTTGGTTGACATCTTGCTGCTCCTGCTTCAATCACTGGCAGTGCCTCATAACCCCCATCCCCTGCCTGCCCTGCTGCCTGGCTCCATCTTTGCTTACTCTCCAAGCTATCCTTGACTTGCTGTCTCTCATTTCCCCCTCTTTCCTTACCAGATCTAAAATCCATAAACCCAGCAAGCCCAACTCTTGCCCATTTCAGAGCTGGAAACAGCAGGAGTTATCCCAATTACCCCAGAAAGAGCAGATCTTTGCCTTCTGCACCTCAAAGAGCAGCTCACACGAGCAGATGTCACTTCCCTTCACCCCGGAGCCTCGGCAGCAGGATGCCTCGTGCACTCTGATTCCTTTCAGAAACAGATTTATTTTGCAGCTCTGTGTTGTTGCTGCTCTGGTGCCTCCTGAAAAGGACCCCCAGCCAAATGAAACTTTTCCCATTTTGATAGCCAGCTTTGCAAATTCTTTTAGACTCTTACCCATGGAAACAGCAGATGGCTTCTGACCAAAAAGTCACTCCATCAATATAATGCTTGATGCTAGGGGAGATAAGTATTAAGACTGCTGCTTCACTATGCATCCTGGATGCATAAGAACAGTTCACTTCATCATCTCAGAGCTCCCTTCACTTGCCACCTGTTATTCTTCTCCTGTGGCTCAGGGAGCTCTCAGATCATCTCCATTTCTGCAGTGATGTGATGGGCAATGCTCACACTGCTTGCCTGCAGCCTCAGCTGGCTGAAGATGAGCACCAGAGGCTTCTGCAAATGCCTCCTGGTACAGGAGGTTCTTCCCAACAATTTACTCATATCCCAAACTTCTGGGTTCAAAACCATCCATGGATATTACAGATAGGTGAGCAGGTCACACTGTCCCCCTGTTTAGATATTGTTCTCAACCTCTGCTCGCTGTTGGGTTAATAAAAACACCTCTATAAATGAATTTCTTTAGCTGCTTTCTTTTCAGCAGGAAGATTTTTTACATAAATGAACATTGCCCTGCAGCATTTGCAACCCAGATGTTACCACTTTCTGGTAATGAAAAAGGACCCCGAAGTGAATTGACTATATAAGGTGGTGAGATGTTAAAAAGTAAAAACAAAGGCAAGGAGTCAGTTCCTACATTTTGCACTGGGTGAGCTCTTAGAAATGCAGGAATAGAATAAAGAAAATTAGGGAAAAAAAAATAGAATAAGAAGAGAACTTAAATGTAAATGTTCAATTTGTTTTTACTCGAATTGTTGAATATGCTTCGAATAATAATCAAGCCCCAAGGACTTTTATAATAAGGGAATTTAAACAGATTGTTTCCATGAAAAGCCCTGTTACACTGCTGGAGAATCACACCATTTTATCCACCTAAGTCACACTTGTTTTTGAAGGAGCATGAGTGTTTAGGGAGCAGGGAGAGATCCTACTGGCCTGCTTTGGAAAGACCAAGCACTCAAAGATGTGTTTGGCTGTGCCTTGGGTCTCTTTAGACTCTGCAATCTACAGTGTGTATATATGAGAAGCTAGAAAAAAGAGTGGATAGTGGAAGAGAGTCACTAGTAATAGCTGAGAATTGTCAGTGCTGTGGGCTGAAAATAGGGGAAAGATTTATCTGCCACCAAGCAACGAGGCTTTAACCAAAGGGGACGGTTGGGAAATGGGTTGTTGCTGAGGGGTTGTGATTTTCAGTGGGTGAGGGAACCTGTAATGAGGAAACCTGCACCTCAGGAGCAGCAGCATCGGTGTGTGCATTGCACAGATGAAGTGCTGGGTACTGGGCTGGGGGGCCTGAGTTGGGGTTGACCTATGGATGAGTCCCAACCCAGCAACATGTTTTGTTCCCCAAGTAGCTTCAGGCCCCAGAGGCTGAACCTGACCCACCTGTGTGAGGCCCCAAATGCCCCCAGGTGATCATGGTTGGGGTGGTGGGGGAGACCAGAGCTTATTAACCAGGAACCGATCAGGTTGAGTTAAGTTCCTGTTGGGGTTGTTTGGAGGAGCTGCCTTTTGAGGCCAGCTTGCTGAGCTCTCTCTCAGTGCTGTGTTCCCCTTTGGCTGATTTGAGACAGAGAAGAGCAAACAGGTGAAGACTAAAAGCTGAAGGTATGTGAAGGGATGGTGCTGAGTTTGGTGTTGGCCTGAGGAAGAAGAGAGCTGGCAGCACAACAGAGCATTGAGTAGGAGTTGTGGACGATGAGGTGTGCAGGGGCTGTTGAGGTGTGCAGGGGATGTTGAGATGTGAATTCCCATGAAGAACTTTTTCCCAGTGAGGGTGACAGACGCTAGAACAAGCTACCCAGGGAGATTGTGGAGTCTCCTTCTCTGGAGACATTCAAAACCCATCTGGCCACGTTCCTGTGTGACCTGCCCTAGGTGGCCCTGCTCTGGCAGGGGGACTGAACTAGATGATGTTTTGAGGTCTCTTCCAACCCCTAATGTTCTGTGATTGTGTGCAGGGGCTGTCGAGGTGTGTAGGGGATGCTGATGTTGATGTGTGCAGTCACTGCTGTCCTGAAGCCGTGCTCTGCATCCCGAAGGACAGCGCGTGTTTCAGAAGACACCCAACGTGCTCTCCCTGCCTTTGACTTTGGCCAGCTTGGCAGATTTAATGCCCTGGTGCTAGGCATCGATATGCCTGGGATTTATGGCTCAGGCTGAAGATGACTTGAGCCCTCCCCCCTTCCCCTGTCCCTAGTGCTGGAGCCCAGCAGATGGAGCAGTGCTCCTGTTCAAGAGGGCTGCTGGCTGCACAGCCAGAGCAGCTCTATCAAAGTCAATAGAGTTAAGCCCATCGCCCCCTGTGCATCTATAAAATACAGAATAAAAGGTTCAGTATAAAAAAAAAAATATATATATATATGTGGGCATCCCAGTTTCGAGGAGGGAGGTGTTCTGTAATATAGAAAAGATTAACTGAAGAGTTTATATAGAAATAGATCAGCTTTCCCAAACTTTATATGCTCTAAAGTAGATTGTTTTTATCCGAGCTCTAATTTACAGTTAAATCTCAGACGAGGGCATAACAGAATAATTCTTTTGATCACATATTGCCGTTTTATGATAAAGATATACTTTATTATTTTTAATAAAACACTAGTAGCTGCTGTGAGCAATATTCCCACAGCAGCAGCCAGGAGCGGTGGCACAAACAAGAACAGAGAACCCTTCTCCATCTCTCTTGGTTTTTTTTCTTAATAAATAATTGAAGGAAAAAATGAGAAAAACGTGGTGTAGGATCCAAACAATAAGCAAAACCCAGGGTCAGAAAGCAGGGCACATGCTTTCTCCTCCTTTAAACCTGACTACCCATTGTGGGTATTTTTTTCTGGCTGTCACAGAGAAATGTACTCCACTCTTTTTGTAGTGAATTGTAGCTTGGAAAAACATTTTTCTATATTGCAGTGCTGAGCTGAGTAACATGTTTAATGGCACACTTTCCTCTGTGTTACAGCAGTGGAGCTGAGACAGCTCCATACTCGTGGCTGTGCCTGCCCTTGGCTGCCTGCTGCTCATCTGGAACTGTTCTTTCACCCAGGAAAGTTTGGAATAAAAGAGGTTGGCATTTGGAACCTGCAAGCTAATGGGAGTTTAGCCCTTTGTAGGTTTTCTTGACTTCACTGATGGGGCAATAGCATCACCTTCCAGTGCCTCACTGTTATCTGTGCATCTCTGCTCACTTCCCAAACTTCCTTGCTCCAGTGTCTGTCCTTTGGACATCTGATTTTCCCCTCTGAGACTGCACTGCTGTCACCTCTCTCTGCAGTATCCTGCTGTCCATTTGTCTGTCTGTGTGTCCAAGAAACCTGCTGCATTTCAAAAGTATTAGAAGTTTAATTGCAGACCTAACAGGAATGTAAATAACTTCCTTTGCATACAGATATTTTACATTAATGGGGCATGTCAGCTTGGCAGGCTTCCCTCCATTTCAAGAGGGCTAAATCTGACTTCTGTCCAACCATCCTACCTGGTTGCACAAGATGAGGGGCAGAATTGAGCTTTGGGTTGCTGTCTTAACCATCCTCTATGTATTTCACCCAGGTAGTGTCTATATCTCTAATTTTGTCCCTGTAGAAGGAGAAAAACAGTGGCCACTATCACATCTATTTAAAAACTAATGGGAACTTCTACAAAGTCAGAACTAACAAATAGATTTAAACTTCAGCCTGACCTCCTTAGACAAGAAAAACAAAAGCTGAGAAGGGATTAGTTTGCTTCCTATGAGCACATCAAGGGGCAGAAGCCCAAGCGGGTGGGGAAGAGCTGTTTCAGCTGGGGATGATGCTAGCAGGAGAACAAAGGGAGCAAGATTTGTCATCAATTAATGTAGGATGCTAGAACCTTCCACGTGTCTGGTCAGGGCAATTCTGGGACAAAGGCTTGGTAGGAGCAGTCAGGCAAAAAAACCAGAGCTGGCTTTTCAAAGGAGCATCCTCAGGGCATGAAGGGGATTATGGGGGTGAGTCCTGCAGGAGCTTGGACTCAGTGCCCAGGGAGCCCTTCTCAGTCCACTGATACTTAGTCCTGTGTTAAAACCATTTAATGCTCTAGTTGGAATGACTCCAAGGCATGGAAAGAAGCGTTTCTTGTGGTTGCATTGTGTAGGAAGAACCACTGCTGAGCTGGGAAGGGTAACCAGCAGCTCCCAGGCTCTCTGCTGTTCCATAGCTCTTGGCAGCTAGGTTGAGCTCATGTCTTTGCTGCTTCTGATTCAACCCCTGCCTGCTCTGAACCCTTCTTCATCTTTCCATCAGTTTATGTCCTGACTTTGAAAGCCAGTCTTATACTCTATCCTAGCCTCATTCTCTGGAAACTTTACCCCATCTCCTTCTCTAGGCAACCTGCTCTAGTGGGAGGTGTCCCTGCCCATGGCAGGGGGGTTGGAACTAGATGATCTTTAAGGTCCCTTCCAACCCTGACAATTCTGTGATTCGATGAACTTTATCAACAGGTGGAAGGCACGAGAGCAGATGAGGCTTAGTTCAGAGGCAGTTCTCTGTAGCCTGCTGTTGTGTTGGAGTTTGGAGCTTAGATGATGGTGACACTTCTTACTGATTTCCTATGACTCTTGTGCTGCACATGGCTCCCTGCAGAGCATGGCAGTCATACCCATCAGGATGAACAGATCTCTGAGAGCCTGTGGGTCTGTGGTACCCTGGAACAGATCCTCACCAGCCCATGGAGCAGTGGTGCCATTATCCAGGGCAAATAGGGACTGTTCTGCTGTAAATCAGGCACTAGAGCAACTCAGCATGCACCACAACAATATATTCCAGCTTTGTACTGCTAGAGTGGGGGCCCAATCTATCTGATCCATCTGCTGTCAAATTAATGTCCAGAGCTGGCTTTTGGATTCCAGTCTTTCCCGAGGAGCAGCCTGAGTGACAGCTCAGAGAAAGAATACAGAGATGTGGATTTCCTGCACTATAACTCCTGACTCCTCAAATCGTTGGTATTCAGAGTTGAGCTCAGCTTTGGCAGGGTGCTCTGAAATCATAAGTTACACAAAGGAGAAACCATGTGTGTGCTCAGCTACACTAGATCTTTTTTATTGTTATTGCACTAACTCTTCACTCCTAAATAGCCACATGCCAGCTGCGTGTCATTTCCCAGCCCACCTTACAACCCAATTTTGAATTATGAAAACACTTCTTGTCTGAACTTTGGCAGAAGGACATCTAGAGCTCTGTGAGCATTGCTGCTCTCCCAGAGACACAGTCAATAAACTTCTGGCACTTTGCAGGGACCACGAGATAATATTTTACTTGATTATGAAGTTTGTGAGCTTCGCATTAGTTGTCCTAATACCTCAGAGGAACAAAAGAACATTTTTAGCATTTAATTTACATAATGGCTGGAGTGAGAATTTTGTTCCTTGTTGAATAGGTACCCTGGGGGTCCTTTGATTTTTCTGTGGAGCTCTGCATGGAAATAGCACAGGAGGTAACACCAGTGGAGCTTGGGTGCTTTCTGGCTTCTTGGTGTCTTGCTACTCAGACCCCATTAACTTCCCACCTGCAGATGAGGTTTCTTCATGCATCTGCTTCTAGTGATGCTGATGAGCCAACCATTAAGCACAGTGGTTTCAAGGCAAGTTTAAAGGAAGGCTGTTGCCTTCAGTGCATTTGGGAGAAGGGTGCTATGAGCCCTGGTGCATCCTGCCTCTGCCAGGAGCCAGCTGCATGATTTACCCGTGCAAGCCCTGTCTTCATGTGTGGACACACCACGTGTGTATCGTGGCCCAGGTTCCTGCTCCTCTGTGTTGTGCATGACCACACTGGAGAATCTTGAGCTAATGACCTGGATGGGCAGGGACCATGTGCAAAGAATCATAGAATTGTCAGGGTTGGAAAGGACCTTAAAGATCATCTCGTTCCAACCCCCCTGCCATGGGCAGGGACACCTCCCACTACAGCAGTTCAAAATGTCCAGGGATGGGGCTTCCAGCACCTCTCTGGGCAGCCTGGGCCAGTGTCTCCCCACCCTCCTGGGGAAGAACTTCTTCCTAATGTCTCATCTCAATCTCCCCACCTCTAGTTTTGAGCCATTCCCCCCAGTCCTACCACTACCCGACATCCTAAAAAGTCCCTCCCCAGCTTTCTTGTAGCCCCCTTAAGATACTAGAAGGCCACAATAAGGTCCCCCTGGAGCCTTCTCTTCTCCAGACTGAACAACCCCAACTCTCTCAGTCTGTCCTTGTAGGAGAGATGCTCCAGCCTCTGATCATCCTCTCTGGGCTGTCAGTGTGTCAGAGAGAGCTTTTGTTGGAAAATATGCATCTCAAAACACTGTCTTCTATTGCATGGTGCAATAAACTAACCTCTAAACCATCCTTACCCTACAACATTTGTTGACAACTACTTCCAGTAAGGAAACAGTAGGTCTAATTTGTTAGCCCTTGAGCAAAAAAAAAATCCCATAAATTTATTCAAGAAATTCTGCTTTATAAAGGAATGCAATATCTGAATCATTATTTTTCAGTATTTCACTTGCAACTTGACACTTGCAAGCCTAAAGAAGGGGGAAAGTGTTGTGGTGACATAAAGGGAAAGTAATGAAAATTAAGTAGAAACATACATTTAAAGAGAATTAGTTAAACTGCATTTAACCTAAGTGCAAACAATCATTCAGAATTAGTGAAGTCTTCATTTGCTGTAATTTACTTGGGAAGTGGATTAAGGTAAATTGAATTAAGGCCTCTTTAATTCTAAATAGAAGCATCTACATAGTGATGCAATTAAACTAATCTGTTTGGAGAGTTAATTTAAATAACATACCCAGACCCATGAAAAGGGCTGTGGGGCAGTGGCTTAGTTGGAAGAATCTTGTTTGCTTTGGAGAGTATTAGGTCATTTTAGAGACCCATGAAAATCTCCTTGGAGCAGGTTCCTGCTGTCCTGAGCCATGCAAGGCTCCTTTTTGAGGAGCAATCTGGATGTTAGTTCATGAGAATGGAACTTGAAGAGTAGATAAAAGCTGAAAGAAGATGCTTTGTAAGAGTTATTTTAAAAACCCACCAAATTTTTAATGGACAAAAATGCAAGGTGATTTTTTGTTAACTCTCTCTGGTTCTAGAGCTTTTTTAGCTAAAACTTCCTATATATTCCAGCCCAAGAAGGAACACACAGGTGCAGTGTCTCTACTGCTGTAGACTGATATATATCCTTTTGTTTCCCCCCCAAAGAGTACACTTGTCTTAATTTCCTCTCAATTACACTCAGGCATTAACTAATACTGACTAACTACTGCCCAAAATAATTATTGCTATCTGTTCCCTTTGTAAATATAACTCCAGCACTGAGTTAGAAGAATAATGGCATATTTACAGAAGGCAGCTAATTAAATTGAGCTTCAATTGCTTTCAGTTTGCCAGAAGGAGCCATTTTCACAGCAAAAAATGTGTGCAAGCCTGCATGCTTACCAGGAACAACTTGGTATAACATAATTCAGAGTTCCCAAGACAAAAATTCAGTTCAAGACAAATTTACACTGGCAATAAAAATCTCATTAAGGAAGATATGAAGATCTCTCTACTACACCACGACAGTTAAAAGAGGTTATCATTTTTTCAGTTTATTTAAGGAACAGTATATATTTCATTGTTCCAGAGCAGCTGTAATTGCAAATGTCTTTCAAACACTGCTTGAAGTGATGCATTCATCTTGTGCCTGGGACTTCAGCCCCAGCCTGTTGATGCATCTTCATTAGGACAGGAGAAGACACTGGAGTTTCAAAGCTCTTCAAGGCTTAGCTCAGTTTTCCTCTGGTTTTCCTGCACTTTGGGAAATCTCTCTCCCCCCACTATTATTCAGCCACCTGCAAAGATTTCCCGTGGTCACAATTTGTCTCCAACTGTTTGTACCCTCTTTTGTTCCTTTGAGATGTTGAGCTAAACCCATTCATGATAATTACAGAGCAGCAATCCTCTGACAAATCAAACTTTGAAAGAACTATTCTTGTTGAAGCTGTTGTTACCAGTCCCCAGGGCCTTTTCTGTTTTGAGACAACAAAAACAAGGGGATTGTTTCAGAGTTCCATAACAAAGAATGTGTCTTTCTTGTCCCACTGTTGGATTGAGAAGCCTGAGCATTGATTGCTATTTACAGTCTTCCTTGCAATAGCACTTGCTGCATGGACCCCTGATTTTCTTCTCTGGATGGACCCCTGATTTTCTTCTCTGGATGGAACCCTGATTTTTCTTCTCTGGATGGACCCCTGATTTCCTCCTCCTCTCTGCATCTCATCCCTGAATCTGTTTTTATCTATTGGAAGGAACAACTTGGCAGACACCAGCACTTTTCCCCATGTTTAATTAATTCCTTTAATTTTGCAGTAAATTAGAATAATGGGGCTTAATGTTGCTATTTATGCAAAATTGATTGGTAATTATGGGGATGGCAGGAGATTTGGCTTTTCAAAGCCAAATTAAGTGACCTTAAGCTGGGCTTGTTGTGTGGAAGTGGAGGTGGCAGGGAAGCAGATGTCAGCAGGTGTGCTTAGGAAGACCAAATGTGGAAATGCACCGTTTAAAAATACATGATATGAGTGGAAACTAGGACTGAGTGAAACACAACAAAGACTGTTCCTAGCAGCTCCTCTTCTGGTACAATGCCACTCTTCTTTATTTAGTAGGAGACGTGGCACTGTCATGCCTCAGAGAGCTGAGGAGCACGGGGGAGGTTGGATAAATGGGTTGTAAAGAGTGTCTGAGCCTGAAGATACCTGGCTTTAGTTTCTCTTTCTGCCACAGAAGACATCAGTGCATTTTAGCAAGTTCTTCAGTGTTTTTTCCTGCTGCAGAACTGAGTTTATAATACTTGTGGTCTACTTTGGCTAGTTTGGGTGCCAATGCTTTGTGGAAGGATTTATCATGAGAAGAGTGTAACAGAAGCAGGTCTGGCTCCTGTTGGAGACCTCCGTGAAACAGGGATGGGAAATAACACCCCAAGATGTGCACTGGTGGGATGGAGATGGTGTAGATGAGCTGTCCCCATCCCAACTGTGCTGGAGAGAAGAGCTTCTGTTAGCCCCTGTTGGAAGCACCACATGTATTTGCAGGGAGTGGGACAAGCTACACAGGCTCCTTTGAATTTAGCCTCGAAATCTAATTTCAAAGGCAGCCACTTGCAAATTTCCAACTGTCTTTTAGTCTTCACGTTGAAAGCCCCTTGCATTCCCCCAGTGGCAATACTCAGCAGCCCTTGAAATTATTTCCAGCATGTATTTTAAGTTTCAAAAGGAGGAAGCATGGGGAAGAAAAAAACAATCTAGATTCTCCTCAGCGACGCTGCATCAATACTTGGCTGATCTGTATAATGCTAAGCACAGCAGAGCAGAGCTGAGCTACCAGTTGGTAGCTAAGGAGAGGATTAGCTAAGCCTGCAGATGGGCTGGAATAACTTAAACAAGAGGGCAAACGTGTAGAAAAGTCAAACTTGGACTCAGGGTGAAGGTGCTGCAGCTTTTCCTCCAGAGTATTCGCTGCACAAGCGGTGGGCAGGAAAATAAAGCAAAAGCAGTTGTTTGGCTGGGGTTTGGAGGGTGTTATACAGTGAGTCAGTGAAGCTTTGATAATGTTTGTTACTACTAATAATTGTATTTATATTCCTGGCCAGCCCAAATACTCTGAGGTTTATGTGTGATAATCAAAATATGTTCACAAACTCTTGAGTAGTATCCATTTAACTACTAGCATCCTCCAAGGTGGGCTGGAGAGCAGGGAAAGCAAATAGATTGACAACAGAGTTTTCAAAGCCAAGAAATAGTATAGAAATACCTTTTTCTGTTGATCTGAGGAGGGGTTGGGATGAGAACCCAGATTCTGGTACCTTTTCAGTACTGGGATGGTCCTGACTTTGTTGAGGTTCCTTTGAGGCTCATTGAATGCAGCTGATCTAAAAGTAGCAGAATTTGTTAATTGTTTTAATAGTCCAGAGTGCAAATTATTCAATCTCACTCTTAAATGTTTATATTTAATGGCTGTTTAAAATCTGTTACTCTTGGCATAGGAAGTGTTGCTGTGTCACTGTAGATGCTGAACCAATTTCCCATTGTTTTAAATACAGAACAGAAATGTTTATTTCTGCCTTTTCTGCATGATGTTTGACTAGTTTTCCATCCCTATCTATTAAGAAATCTGCAACCCTGTTAGGATTTGATGTCATGCTATTATATTAAATTTTCACATTTTTATTATTCTACAAGTCATAGAATTTCCATTGATACTTTTAGGTCCCTTTTTCAAATTGTTCTTCCTTGTTGCTGATTTATGCTCCTTGAGATCATTTTTCCATTTGTGGTTGAATTCTAAAATTACTTTTACAGCTCATATTTTAATAGGATATTTTTTTTTCCTTTTTAACTAAAGAAACCTTCTTTCATGGTTGTAGGGTGGGGTTGTTTGGTTATTGTTTTTTTTCTTATTTCATGGATATTATTCCCTTGCACTTATTTGCCTGAAAAGCACTTTCAGTTCTGTTTTGTCTTGTTGGTTTTTTAGAATACCAGCAGTGAGCATTAATGGTCAAGCAGAGAAAAATGAAATATGACCATTATTACTAGTGGAGAAGCCATGATGAATATTTAGGTTGGTGATTCGTTCTCTTTATCTGTTTTTTTTTCATCCACAGATATTGACTTCTGAACCACCTCAATATAACTGCTATATATTTTTAGTGTTAGAAAAATATCCCTTTCTAAAGTGTTTCCTGAAAGTTGAGCCTTTTGGTAATGTAATTTCTTCTGCATATTATAGTAGATGTATTTTGGTAGGTCTGGAGGGGTCTCTTAATGCACTGTGGTAGAATCCCATAGTAACTGCATCTTAAATTTATAGACAAGCTCTAATTCTGTTTTCTTTGTGTTTGGGAAGCAAATGCAGCAGTTTGAGTCAGGAGAGAGCAGGAATTAGAGCAATGGGGGACTTGATAAAGAGGTAAAAGGTGCACTAAGGGACTTGAGCTAGTATCTAATGTGTGGACAAATCAACCTCATGGGGTGGCAGGTTGAAGATGGACCCCTCGTAGAGACCATCAGCCCACCTGGAGGAAGGAGCAGAAGCTTCAAGTATGCAGAGGAACTTTTCACAAAGGTCTCCAGTGATGGGATGAGGGAGAATGGGGTCAAACTGGAAGAGGGGAGGTTTAGATTAGAAATGAGAAGGCACTTCTTTACTCAGAGGGTGGTGAGACACTGGCACAGGCTGCCGAGGGAGGTTGTGGATGCTCCATCCCTGGAGGTGTTCAAGGCCAGGTTGAATGAGGTCCTGGGTGGCCTGGTCTAGTGGGAGGTTGGAACTAGATGATCTTGGAAGATCCATTCCAGCCTAAACCATTCTATGTGATTCTCTTAAGCTGAGACTAAGGGTGTTGCTGCTTGGAGGAGTCAGATTTGGGCTGTGGGGAGCACAGCTGATGTCTTACAGCATTGGAAGTAGAGAGGAGGCCATGATTTAAAGACCTGCTTCATGGACCAATACAAGCTGGATTAAGCAGAGGAGGGATTGGTCAACTGTGGTAGAAATGAAAGAATATCCTAATTGCAAATAGCAGGTGAAAGCAGCTGAAATGAACTAGGAGTGCAGTGTGGGGTGAAGGGGCAGGGAGCTGCCCACCATGTTCTATGGAACTACCTGCTGATCATCACAGTCTCTTTGTTCATCCACAATTCCTCAAGGCAAATCATAGTCCCCTCACCTGAGGAGTTGGAGGAACAATCAGACTTTGGTGTCAGGGAGAAATCCTTGTTAACTTGGACAAGTAAAACATCCACCCTGCTTTTCCTATGCTTATTGGCTGTTAGTTTAGCATTTTACAAGTGAGGCCAAGAGCTGTTGTTATTTTCTCTTTTCAAGTGTTTTTTCTATAAATTTATTTTTCCTGGCCCTGCAGAAACCAAGTTTCCCCTCTATTGTTCTTGTTATTGGCATTATCCGTAGAAAAAACAATTTCAGAGAGTATTTTTCCTAGTTAGGCAGAGCAGAGATACAATATACCATAGGCACATCTGTCAACATGATGCCCTTGCTTGTCTTTATCTTCTCAGTTTGCTTGTGGTCCATTTAAAATGAGATTATGACTGATTGGTTCCTGCATTCCAACTACTTTGCACAACCCTCCATCCATAGGCCTATAAACCAAAACTGAGGCGACTGGAAAGCCTGAGGGATCAATTCCAAATATCCCTGTGTAATAAAAACTATATTTCCTTAATTTTTTTATTGATTCACTGCTCATTCTGCTGTAATGCTGCTGTGGTAATATTAAAACTCAGTGACTGACAGTGGCGCCCCATAGAAGTGATTTAAATGGCAGTGCCAGGGAAGAAAACAGGCTTTGATTTTGCAACAATTTGGCTCAAACTGGCCCAGAGGATTTCCCTTGAAGGGAGGGAATAAACTGAGCACCTTTTCCCCTTTGAAATATATCACCTGCATCTCTTCCAGCCCTGTATTATGCCTGTGAAGCCAACAGGACTCCTGCAGGGTGAAGCCAATATGAATATTTGGGTTGTAGTTGGGAAGAGATTATTTGTGTAGGGTGCAGGACTGATTGCTTAAATGCAAACCCCAAACCATTTTTCTGCGAGCTGTAACAAAATAAATGAACAGAACATTCCTGTGAAATGGAAGGAATTTGGCTAATTAATAGTCACAACATGTGTGCCACTTACAGGTGGGAATTTCAAAGGACCTTCTGAGATTTGGATTCACAGTGAAGTGGGAGCTGGGCATGGGAGTCCCTCAAGGTCCTGGGGAGTCCTTGCCTGCTCGTGGAAATTAGGATGAAGATTTTGTTCCGTGCTGTGAACCTCCAGAATCAGCAACACTGTGCTGATGAGGGATGTTTCTCACTGTCTGCTGCCCAGGAGGCATTTGGTTGGGGAAGCAGGATCTTCACAGCACAGCAGCATGGGTTTGTGCTCCCTGCAGGCAGGCACAAATGAAGAAGAATGCTAAAAATGAAATAAAACTAGGAAGTAGAGGTGTGGGAGCTCCAGAGGCTGCTGGATGGTAACTGGTTTCTCTGCCAAGGCAGGTTAATCTGCTCTCATAAGTGTCCCAGAAAGGTGTGGCCCAGAGTTTTTCTGGACTGGGGAAATGTTGGTAGAAATAGTCCCCTGCTGAAGTTACCCAAGGTCTGGCAGAGACAATATTTCATGTATAAATCTCCATGGTGTTTGTGGTCCAAAAGTTGGAAACAAAAGCCAGGGAAAGTTTGATCCAAAGTGTCTCAGTTGAGGTGTGATAACTGGAATGATTCACAGAAACCAAACTGGGATTAATGGGCTTGTCTGAAGTAACCCCAAACCTCTCAGTGGCAATTTGTGGAAGAGAACCATGGTGGAGCCTCTAGGATCTGGTGCTAGGAGTAAAGCTGAAGGACTTACCCTTGGCTCAGCCTGATTAAAAAGCAAAACAATCCCACCCCTGAAAAAACAAGGAGCTGAGGTTTGATCCAAAACCAGCAGGGAAAGTGACACCTACTTGGACACTAAGTGGCCACTTCATTTGCTCTGCAAACTGTGCTTGTTGTTGATATCATACACTAATTAAAAGGATAAAAAAAGGTGGCATGAACAGCCCATGAGCTGTGGAGGCAAATGGCATCTCCACCTTGATGCAGGGTGGGTGGGAGCAAGGCAAGCTTAGCCAGGAGCAGATGGAAGGGAGCACAGCCCATGCCACCCTCCATCACACCAGGGAAGCCTCTCACCCTGGGCCCAGCAAGGGATGAGTCCTCCCAGTGCAGAGGGCTGGATGCTCTGGACTTGTTTTGTGTTGATTGAAGGCAGGCAGTAGGATTGTTCGGGTGTGATACCGAGTGAATATTGAGTGTGCCTCTAAGATAAAGTCATTATTTAGGAGCTCATTAAAGTACTGGCCTCGAAAAAATTTCCCGCTGCTAATATCCTCTTCCATCACTGTGTCATGGAGTGGAGCTGGTTTGGAGGAAGGGTTCTGAGCTCCACAGCTGCCTCCCTCCTCTTACCTGGGGGGCTGCTGAGACCAGCACTGGGATGAAACTTTTTTAAGCCTAGAGCTAAGAAAGTTCCAGGTGTTAACACAAGGTGTAAATTGCTGAGTAACTCTGGCAAAGTTTCTCAGCATCCTCATTTCCAGAAAAGATGCTGAGGTTATTTTTTCCCCTTCTCCTTCCTTTAGCTCCCTGCTTTGAAAACAGGTTTCTCCCTCTTGGTTTCCTACCTTGCTTTCCCCTTTCTCCTTGAGCTCCTGAGATTCACCTCATACTATATCTGCAGGATTTGCAGTGGGAAGAGAGAGAGCAGCCACTGCTGTTCCCACCCTTCACTGTCCTGTGTGATGGGAGGTGGCTGGAACCCCAGGAGACTCTGGTGAAGGACTTTTTAGGCTGTTGGGTAGTGGTAGAACGGAGGGGAATGGCTCAAAACTAGAGGTGGGGAGATGCAGATGAGATGTGAGGAAGAAGTTCTTCCCCAGGAGGGGGGGGAGACACTGGCACAGGTTGCCCAGAGAGGGGCTGGAAGCCCCATCCCTGGACAGCTTGAAGGCCAGGCTGGCTGGGGCTCTGAGTAACCTGCTCTAGTGGGAGGTGTCCCTGCCCATGGCAGGGGGGTTGGAACTAGATGATCTTTAAGGTCCCTTCCAACCCTGACAATCCTATGATTCAACACCATGGGGACACCTCTGAGCCTGCAACATGGGGAGCAGCACGGGGCTGCCAGCTTTCAGTTGCTTGAAAACAACTTCAAAATGAGTTGCTGGACTTCATGAAGTGCTTCCTTGCAGCCCTGTTGTGGTTTTGGAGGTGGACCTTGCCAGTGTTGACAGATGGCAAGGCTCTCAACTCATCACAGTGGAATTCAGGAGGACATTGAGTGTCTGCCTGTCTGCAGCTCACCTCTCCTCCAGACGTTGTGCAAAGGTCTGCTAGAGCTTAAATAAATACTAATTTTCAGTAATGGCATTTAATCCTCTTCAAACCATAATTTACAGTATCAGATTATTATCATAATATCTGATCCACAGTTCTTAATGCTTTATTGTTCTCCCATTACAGGGAGTTCTGCTGGCACTGCATATTGTCTATTTCTCTTACAAATGTTCTACAGAAACCTTATTAATTATTGGTCTCATAAAACACCTGTTAATGTTACCATTTTAATAAATCTCCTCCTTAATTAAATTAGGTGGTTCTGATAGTAATCCTCTAATGTCCACTGCCTTTCTGCTCTCATCACAGTCTGATTGTGGAGTGGGAAGCAGCGTTCAATTATAATTGATGTAGGCCATAATTCAGAACCAAATTATAACATATAAAGCCATATGATCGTTGAGGAATATAATAGATCTCCACACTAAAGTGTCATTTGGATTGATTAGTGCTGCTTCTAGAGCCTTGTTAGAGGTGAGAAAAGGCTTAATTCAAAAGGGTTTTTTTCTTTCCTTTTCTTTTTCTCTTGTCTTAAATTCCTGCCCTCTATTTCCCCCTCGATAAGCAGCATCTAATTCAGCTACTTTGGTATAGCTGGTTCACAACATGAATATATTGGTTCACAACACCTACTTTCCCACTCTTGTTTTCTAAAGCAGCCCTTTTTTATTATTATTATTTTTGTATTTTTTTTAACTTAATGATTTATTAAAACTTTTCCTCTTGAGATAGGTGTGAGAAATCTTGCTGGTCTATTACTGCTGCTACACAAGCATGAAAGTGTAGTTATAGATAATACAACAATGCTAAAGCTATAAGGGAAAAAATTAAAACTATATCAAAAAGAGGATCTTACCCTAGCTGGAAAGTTGGAAAGTGGATCTTCCTGTGGGAAAGAGGCACTGCCTGTTTCTCTGTCCCATCCTGGCACTGAGGGGAAGATCCCCCATTCACTTTCACACAATAATAATTGACAGGGAGTTTCCTGGAGCTGAATGCTGCCTGCCCCAGGTCAGCCTCTGCTCTTCCATCTTTGCCTTCTTCCTTTGACATCCCCCATGAACTGCCAGCCTCTGGGTGAGCAAGGGAGCCCTCCAAGCTGATGAGCCTTTTTGTTGCTAAGAGACAACTGCTGGAGGAGCAACGGTCATTAACTGCTTGGGAGTGGAGAAGGAACCACAAATTAATTTGAAGACACCTCTACCTTCATACACTAAGAGAGGAAAACTGTCCTGAAATCTGTGGTATTCTGGCTACTCTTGAGTGTGGTTGTTGCAATGTTTGGATGTTTCACAGTGGGGCTACAACTATATGAAAGTCTTGCTGGCCTCCCTCTCTCTCTCTCCTTTTTGGGGTGCATTGAACCTATGGCAGAGCCCAGCATCTGCTCAGTCCTGTCTTTGCTCTCCACTTGTCACACCAAGACATTCAGAGGCTATTAACTGGTTAAATGTGGTGATGCTCAGAGCAGTGTGTGGTCCAGCCTTGCTGAACTTTGGGAGATGAAGCATGTCTCTTAAGCTATGTTCCTGCTGGAGAGAGATGCATTACTCCTCTTGCTAGGAGATAACAGATTAATTACCTTGGTTTCAGGGCACTTTTTGGGACGTCACACCTCTCTGCTGGGAGAGAGGAGGCAGGGTATGGAGTCATTCTTACCCCAAGGGCACTGCACTTTGTACCTCACCCTCCCCAAATAATTTAGACCATTTAACATCAACAAAACCATGCCTGTGAGCTCTTAGCAAGAAGCAGCATGTGATTTCTGCCTTGGGAGGCTTCATCCTGCCCAGCAACACCTTCCTGGCCAGGAAAAAGGAGAAGTCTAGAGAAGAGAAGACTCCAAGGGGACCTTAGTGTGGCCTTCCAGGATCTGAAGGGGCCTACAAGAAAGCTGGGGAGGGACAACAGCTTTAGGCTGTTGGGTAGTGCTAGGATGGGGGGGAATGGCTCAAAACTAGAGGTGGGGAGATTCAGATTGGACATTAGGAAGAAGTTCTTCCCCAGGAGGGCGAGGAGACACTGGCACAGGTTGCCCAGAGAGGTGCTGGAAGCCCCATCCCTGGACATTTTGAAGGCCAGGCTGGCTGGGGCTGTGAGCAACTGATGTAGTGGGAGGTGTCCCTGCCCATGGCAGGGGGGTGGGAACTAGATGATCTTTAAGGTCCCTTCCAACCCTGATGATTCGATGGTTCTATAAGAAGCCCCTTGGTCAGTGGAGCTTGTTCTCTCTGCCTTCATCCCCGTGGTGCTTTAGCAATCACCTCAGCTCCCTATTGCTGGGCTGAAGGCTTTGTGAGGGGCTGTCTCCAGCTTGCTTGCAGCTGCATCAGCATCCTTTGTGCTGTGGTCCAGGGCAGTGCAGAGCACAGCTGTGCTGCCCAGCAAAGTGCTCCTCCTGTGTCCTGCACACAGACAATCACTTACTGCACATTATCGGGTGTAGTGGAAAATTTATGTATAATTTCTCCCTGTTCAGATCAAAAAGAAGTAGCATTCTTCAAGAGAAGTGGGCCTGAGCAGAGCTGAATGGGTCCTATTGAGGCTGATAATCTTCCCGAGTGATAACACAGTGGATTATATAGAGATTGGATGGTGAGAGTACACTGACCTTAATCTCCCTTAACTTTGGTTTTCTTTCCCCATCTGATAATAATGGGGAAAGTACAACGTGTGCCACAGAAGATTACACACATCCTGCCACGCTTTGCAGATGGCCAAGACAAAAAAATGGAGACAGAGCTAAAATAATTAAAATGCCCACCAAAATAAACCAGTGCATCCAGCTCCTTTTGTGAGGCTGTGGCTGAGGAAACTGAGCCAGCCCGCCTGAAATGCACAATATAAATGTAAGGAGATCTTATTAAGATTCTGGGTGGCTGTTAAAGCATCCTCAGCCATTGCTTCCAGCTTAGTGTTGCTGCTAATGGGGGAAGAGAGGGGGAAGATTATTTTGGGCTGCTTTGAGACACCAGATATATGCAGGAGGCATCTTCTGTTGGTTGCACTTGTATTTCACTGACCTGCTAAGTGAGGAGCGGAGTGCCAAAAATACAGAAGAGCTGGCACATAAAATCCACGTCTACTCTATCTGCTCTGTCAAGGCTGGAAAAAAAAAAAGGCCTGGACGAGCCTTAGAGAGTCAACAAATCACTAAACCAGCAGCTAAAAGAGGAAGTTCAGCAGGAGTTCAAGTCATTAAAATTCCCTCTAATGTATGCTCTCGCAGGCCAGGGGGCTGAGCGGGATCCTGGCAAGCAGAAGGAGGGATGTGAAGTTGTGTGCAAGCAGAAAATGGACAAGGTTGATGTGAGTGACCTTCAGTGTTGAAGCCTGATCAGTCCTGTTGTTTTGAGGAGGCTGTGGGGGAAGGAAAGGTCAGTGGTGCACCTCTGAGCTGGGGATGGGGAGAAATGGGGTTTCTGAACAGCTTCCTTGGGCAAATCCCCACCTGGGTGCAGGGGACTGTGGCATACTTATGCCTTGGACTTCTGCTGGTCCCAAAGGGGAGGGTGACTGGGTGAAGGAGTGGCTGTGGCAGAGTATGAATGTATTTCATTTAGAAAACACCCTTTCCTGGTGATAATATTTAGCTAAAAAGCAGACAAGGCCTATGGACAGTGAATATGGTTGTTCCACACAGGCAATGTGGGGGAAAAAGGAGATTTAAACCTGCTCTGTTTACCTTACCCACACTTCTCAGTGCCTCCAAAGGGAGTTTTTGTCAGGAAGTGCAAAACAGCTGGTAACTATATTTCCATTTATTCAATGGTTCTGAGGAAACGATAGAGCCTGGGCAAAAGAAATAACAGGAGTATCTCATATCCCTGCGTTGCTTCATTAAACATCTGAAAATGGCAATGAAAAAGCAGAGATTGCAGAATGAGATTTGCAGACAGCAGGATGATAACATAAAAGACTCTTTCCTCTGCTTGTACAATACACATGTGGTCAGAAAAATAAAGGCAGCAAAACTATCTTACTGTATAATAGACAAGGATTTTCATAGCTGTTATTTTGGATGCATGGAAAGTAGAAAAACTGCTTTACACAAGAGAGTCACTTGTTAACTTTGGGTATGTGGTATGTGAATATATAACTGAGATAAAAAAAAAATCATGTGGTTTCATCCTTCTCTTTGTCAGGAAATATTTGCATTCAGAAGCTCCAGAAGTAACATTGAGTAGCTAAGGAATAGATGACAAAATATGGTAAAGCTAACTGGCATTTTGTGCAAGGAAATTAGTCTTTACAAAACTGGCTGTTTGCTTCTGTTGCTCTTTTAAATCGAAAAGATTTGATCAGTCAATCCCTCAATATGGGGAAAAAATAGTGGCTAGATGACAAATTCCTGCAAAGCTGCCTGAAGGCACAATGGTTGCTGAAGGAAGGGTGGCCATGGGCAGCAGAACAGGTCCCTGTTTCCAGATCCATCTTTTAAAAGTTGTAACATTCAACATCTCATCCCCTCCTTTCTAAGCCCCATCAAAGAGACGAGGGTAAAGCAGCCCCATGGTTTAGTAAGACCAAAGTGCTCAGCTCTGAGGGCTTTCCTAGGTCTTTCTTGCTCTTTTGGCTAACAAAGGTCTTGATGCTAAAAGCATCCCACAGTTGGGTTGAGTGGATGATCTCCAGATTAAGAATGATCAAGGTCATCCCGAGTGGAGGAGACTGGTCATTGAGTGAGTCTTGGAGGACCCCAACAGAAACTCCTGGGCCTGGAAGTGGTCTTGGTGGTCCTAAATATTCAGGCTTCTCTTCCCAAACTGTGTTTCTCCTGTGCTCTATTTGCATTCACATCCAAAAGGTAAAAGGAGTGAAAATATTTTGCCCTGAACAAAACTCAGGTGACTGATTCCAACCTGTCAAGTCCATTTATGGCTCTCAATAAGTTTCCCTGACCACTTCCATCTACAGTTTAGCTTTTGAAATCTGGTATCAGATCTGAGAGTAAATAATTAAATTGCTGGTGATAGGCAGTCTCTCAGCCATCACCTCTAAGGAACAGAGGTAACTGCAGGCTTCAGACCTGCGATGGAGGCTGGCATGGAAAGGATCTGTCCAAGCCCTGACTATGCATGGGTGACTTGCCCCCAGCACCTCCCTGATGGTCCCTAAACCAGCCCTGCTGCAGTGGAGATGCTCCAAAAGCCTTTTCTGACAAGGGGAAATTTGTAACATAAAGTCCTACTTGAGAACTTTTTTTTTTTCTTCGAGGTTTCCCCTTTTTTAGGAAAAAAGAGATACATGCTTTGGCTTGCACTAGCTTATGCTGTCAGGTCCTGAGGCAGGCAATGAAAGCTGGAATTCCAGCTGTGTCTGCACATCAGGCCAGCTGCTGTAAGCCTGCCTGGCAGCCCTTAATGCTGTTGTGATCTGCTGCTATCCACCTTGTCATCCTGGCCTGAATCTTCTGAGGAAAATGAGATGATTTTACTTAACCAAATTCAAACCCAGCTCCCTCACTGGTGAGGAGCTGCCCCTAAGCTCCTGCCATCCTTTTGTGTCCCCTCAAGTGGCTGAGCTCCCAAATCAGAGGGAGCAGATGGGCCAGAAAGACCCCAACCAGCACCAGCAAATCAGGTTTTTGGTCACCCAAATCTCACCTGCTGTCCAGGTTGGTTGCTGCTGATGTTTAGATTGGTTCTTGTTAGCTCCATGTGCTCTCCTCTAGTTCTTGTCAAGGGCTTTGCCTTTTCACTTTGACTGTCACTGCTCGGGCGTAAATTAGGTTTTTGATCTGTACCTATACAGCACTTCACGAGTTACGTGGCTCCCTGCACACCTTTGGTTTGTTTTGGCTCTGTAATTACAGTGATGGAGAGGGATTCAGCAGCAGCTCCCAGCCTTGCTGTGGATCCTGGGCACGTGGTGGCACTGGGAAGGTGACAATGAACATCTCAATTACTGCACCAGCATCCAACCTAAAATCCTAGCACTGCCACGGGCAAGCAGCACACATCAGAGGTGACAGCAGAGCCTGCAGCCTGAGTCCAGAGGCATTAGAGCCTAAAGAGAGAGCTGTGCTCCCTGATGGACACACGCCGTGGCTTTGAGCATCTCTGCATCTTTCCCTGATTTTCTGCTCTTGAGCCCTCACTTCAAGCAGCTCTGGGCTCTCCACTGAACACCAGCAACACCTCTTCCAAACTTCCTTGATTGTGCCTGTGTCTGCTGCTCGCTGCTCGGGCGATGAACTGTGGGGCAGCAGGAATGACGGAGATTAAATGAGCAGCCAGAGGAGCCTGAGCTGAATTTTGGCAGGGTAATTAGTGGTGCCAGTGGCTCCAAGCAGAGTAAGGGGTTTTGCTTTCTTCTATTATCCGCCTGGCACTGGGGGAATGCCGGGCAACTCCCTCCTGATCCTTCTCTAATTAAAAGGCTTTTCTGGGTAAGGACTGGAATATATGAAGAAGTGATAAATTAAACGCTGCGAGTTCCCCGCTCTGTGCTCGTGCTGCAGCTCCTTGGAGTGAGATCAGCAAAGAAGCTGCTCTTTTCCCATTGCTAAAAGGGGCTTGTGGTGCTTTCAGCAGCAGCCACCTTCCCTCAGCAGGTGTGTTTTCTGTACCTGGACACCCTGACAGTGCCTGGCCAAGGGACAAAGGAGCTGCCCCTGAGCAGAGGGAGTGCTCTGAGTGTGGGAGAGCTCTGCTGGCATTACTCCGGCAGAGGAAAGCACAGGAATTGCTTCTTCCAGCAGTCCAAAAGCAATGGTAGAGCTGCTTAAAGCAGTTGTGCTGGGCTGCACTGGTCTCTTTCCCAGTAAGCAGGGTGGAAAATGCAGCTTTTCTCCCTAACTGCAGCAGCTCAGGCTTCCACCTCACATCTTCCCCTACACATCCCTCACAGAGGACTGGAGACAAGTGGGTGGGTAGAGACGGGAGACTGGCAGCCCACAAGGATGGAGCAGAAAGAAATTGCACCCCTCAAACCCCCAAGGTACTACAGCCCCACTGGGACAGCTGCAGGAGACCATGCAGGGGGTGTAACCTGGAGTTATAACCCTCTTCTCCCCCTTGTTCTCCTCAGTGCTGGGCAAATGACTAATGTATTAAAGCAAATCACACACAGACAACAAGGGAAATGCTTCAGGTTGATCCTAAGGGATTATTTGTAGAGGTTTCTCTGCAACATCAATACTGGATTTATCAATATTTTATTATTTTTTAAAAAAAAGGCTTGCTGAGGATGAAATGGCAAAGGGAGGCTCTTTTCTTGGGGCTTGGAGTCAGTGTTTAAAAAATGTTGTTGTGAGTGGAAAATCATTTCAAAATAAAATTAAAAGCTGCCCCTCAATGCTAGAAGAATGTCAAAATGGAATTTTTTTAAGTTGAAAGATCAAGTTTTCAACCTGCCCGAAACAACTCAACGGCTCAATAGGATTTCAGAATCCTTGAGTGAAACCAAATCTGTGTTCTGGAGAAAAAGCTTTATTTCCAAAAAAAATCAATAAACTCTCCATAGGCATCACCTCCTGCTCTGTCCCTGCAGTAGGAGGGATGGTTTGTTTCCGTCCTTCTGGTTTTTTAAAATTATTTTAATAAGGAAAACTCCTGCAAAACCTAAACACACCAAAAAGCACACACCCTATTGAATTTCCAGAGATGAGTATTTTAAATCCAGCCTTTCCCAAAGCTCCTGCCATGCATTATTTACAGTGGAGAATAATAATATAACAAAGCTGTATTATATTAAAATTGTTCCATAAAATATTATGATTATCATTTTTTCTAGCTTGACTTAAGGTGCACAATTTATATAAAACAATATGAATTATTTTCTGTTACCAAAAATTATTCAGTGTGGGCTCTGTGCATTACAGTTATTAATCTTTCTATTTAAATGCAAATTTTCCCTTTCAACTGAGAGCTAAAGATACTTTTTTATATAACTAATAAAACACAACTTTGATCTTCTGATCCCTCGTTGGGGAGATGGCTTTCTCAGTTGTGTTTGGGATGTCTCTGCCAGAACCTGGTGTTCCTTTACAGCAAGGATGCTCTCTTAATAAATACATTGAAAATTATTCCCTGTTAAAAATGAAATATTCATTTTGTACAGCAAGGTGTGACTTGGGCAAGCCTTAGTTATTTTATTTTTCTAATAAGAGAAAAGAGGTAGGAAGAGTAGTGTCCTTTGTGTGAGCATGTCATGCCTGCAATCATAGAACCATAGAATTGTCAGGGCTGGAAGGGACCTTCAAGCTCATNTTTATCCTCAGAAATTCTTGCTTTGTGTTGAAGTGCTGGGACCTGGGCTGTGGTCCTCAAATTGGAGTTGACCTATGGATGAGTCCCAACCCAATAATATGTTTTGTTCCCCAGGTGGTTTCAGGCCCCTCAGACAGAATGAGGCCCAGCTGTGTGAGGCACTAATTACCCCCAGGTGATCATGGTTGGGATGATGAGTGAGGCCAGAGCTTGTTAACCAGCAACCAATCAGGTTGGGAGAAGCAACGAGGAGCAGAACAGAAGAAAAAAGCTGTTCAGTTTGAAGAAAGTTCTGGAGGAAGAGAGTTCCTGAAACAGATGAAGGATAAAAGATGAAGACTGGAGATGAAGAGGAATGTAGATGTTTGTTCTGAGTGTGGAAATGAAGACCTGCCTCCTGTTGGGGTCACTTGCTGAGCTCTCTCTCAGTGCTGTGTTCCCCCTTGGCTGATTTGAGATGGAGAAGAGCAACCAGATGAAAAGCTGAAGGTATGTGAGGGGATGGTGCTGGGTTTGGGGTGGGCTGGAGGAAGAAAAGAATTAGCAGCACAAAATTGGTAGGATTGATTGAAGGAGAGAGAGAGAGAGCTGGCAAAGTGTGTCCTAGTGGGTTTGTTGCTATGAGAAACTTTAAATCAAGATTTCTTTGAGCAGGCTGGGGGCAGCTCAGGTGGGAGCTCATAGGGGAGTCAGATGGGGGGATCAGAAGTGTTTCACCCAGCTGTGAAGCAATGGTTGAAGAACTCTCAGGTTCCAAATCACCACAGTACAGTTCAGAAGCTTCAGAAAGCTTCCTGTCACTCCCCAAATACTCATCACCAGAAACTCAAGGGACATGGGAACAGCTTGCTCTGAATAAGCATCAGAGACTCTGTCTAAACCCTCGTTCTTCCCATCTGCAGAAGGGAGTGGAAGTGGCTCTGCTGGACCAGAGGAGACTGTCAGTGCCTGATCCCTGGGAGCTGCCACCAGCTGCTGTTTTTGTGGGTCTCACCACACCCCCGAGAATCTGCCAGCGCTCCAGGAGAGATGTAACTCCAAGGTATGTGGCAGTTTGTGTCCTGAAGCAGAAATCCAAGTTGTTTATGTGATTTCAGGCTTATTTCTGCTGGTTCTTGTTCTCATAAACACTATTATTACCTTGCACAACTCCACAATTAGCTTCCTGAATAACACTTGTAGTGTCAGACTTTTAGTTACCAGTATTAGCAAAGAAAGTTGAAAACCTCCATCCTTCATCCTTTCATGGGCACTTCCCACTCCACCTTCAGAGAAATGCCATCTCCTGCTGGTGGAAAGCTTTGTGACATGTCCCAGGTCCTGTGTTGGCCAGCAGAGCATGTTGCCCTCTAGTTGCTGGCCACCTCTTGGTTTCCCTTGTTAGCTTTGGTCTGACTACCCCTAGGTGGGAGCTTGGCTGCTGCAGCCAGTGGAAATGTGAGTAATTGAAAAGGCTAAAGCAGTGAGCAGTGTTTTAATTAACTGGCTGGATTAGGCATCTTACAATTCTGAGACCTCGCAAGAGTGGAAGTTTAATGAGAATGGAGAGAGGCTCCAAAGCAATCCATTTTCCTGGTAAAGATTGTAATGAAGGTGTGAAATGATGCACAGCTAACTAAACCTGTCTGTAATAGCCTCTCTGTTATAATGTAGTGAGCTGACAGACTTTAGAAAAAACAATACAGTGGGTGTATATATATATATAAAATATATATACACTTTTTTGCAGTGCTGATGTAATGTATAATACAGCTTAACTGGGTGTGCCACGTGTGGGTTAGGTGCCAAAATCCACAAAGAATGGATCTTTGAAAGAGAATGTTCAGTTATAATGTAAAGATGAGGGCAACCCAAGGAATGCCCCTTAGAAACCTGGCCCAGAAAGGATGTTCAGGTGGGGCTGTGAAGAACTACCCCAGGGCCAGCTCTGACCCATGTGCACCAGCACAACCTCCTCACTGCAACCTTCACTGGGATGAGTTCCTTGCAAACCTCTTTGTGGAGAGGCAGAAAATTAACATGAGGGTATTTTCTTACTCTTTGCTTCAGAAGGGGCTGTGTCTCTGATTATTAACTTAAAATTTAGGGGTGGCAGCTGTAAACAGTGTGCTTGATGGGGCTCTGAGCAGCCTGCCCTAGGTAGAGATGTCCCTGCTTGTGTAGAGAGGTTGGACAAGATGACCTCCAGAGGTCCCTTCCAGCCTGAAACATTCTATGACTCTACTTTGCACAGTGATATCCTGCAATTGCACCTCTTTGCCTTCATTTGCAAGTAATGATCAGATTTGGGGGATGCTGAGGGAACTGGAATGGGGCTGGCACACACCATGTGGCTCTGGTGGCACTTGGGAGTGAGTGGCCATCTAAGCATATTGTTGTAAGTGGATATCTCCCTGTAGGATCTTGTGTCCCCCAGATTCATCTTGGTATGATTTTATCTTCCACCCCTGCAGGGTTTCACTCTCAGGTGTTCTTTAGGGTAAACACAAATTGGAGGATAGTTTCTGTTCTTTGCAGCTGTTGTTCCAGTTTGATCCCAAGGAGAGGTTTTCCTGAATTACCTTTTCCTTCTTAAAATGTATTTTTTGTATGACACACAAACATCAAACACAGAGGTGAAGAATAAAAATAGGGATAAACACATCGTTAATTGTAATCATTGCACAAATACCTGAGCCTATAAATTCCACCTCACGGGATTAATTTTACAATTTCCTTTACTTATTTATGGTAAATAGCACTTGTATTTCCATGCTAGGTGTTCCTATTCTGAGGCTGATGCTCAAATTTGGTTGTTTAGCATGTCACAGGTCTTGGAGCAATATAGTTGTGGCAAGACTATGTAAACACTATGCAAGCTTTCTATATACCCTCTATATTTATATTTAATATATATTTATGATATACTAATATATTAAATGTCTATATTATATATTAAATTTATACTGATATATAATTATACATATTTTATTGTATATATAAGTATATAGTATATTTAAATGATCCAGCTATGCAGTTAAAGCAAGCACATTAGTACAAGTTAATATAAAGAGATGGTTATTTTATGGAAGCACTTAAGTTACATTTTTATCAGGAGAATAAGAGGATCCCCTGAGACACTGTTGTTCAAATAGCAAAGGACAGGCATGGAAGTGAAAAGTGAGACAAGGATCACACAGAGTAAAATTCAGTAGATATATTAGTTTGTATAATATACTGTTCTTATACATGAAAAGGCTGCATTGAGGGATGAATTAGGTGCTTTTCCCATGGCAATTTTCTAAAGCAGGGTTGTCAGAATTTTTTTGCAGTGTTAGGAGTCGATTCCTTAATTGTAGGTTGATGGAGGTGTCACTTTGTTACTTCCGTTTCCTTTTTTCACTACAGGAAGAGCAGAAATTGTCCAGGATTACTTTTTCATTTTCTATTCCCTTGAGACTGACAACAACCAGTGATATTTATTTTTTTTTTTTCCCATATTATTTTAGATTAATATTTCCCAAGAGGCAATATATAGAAGCAAGAGCCTCCACAGTTGGCCAGAAAGCAAGAATTGAGTTTACAGAAATAAACCCAATCCCTATTCTTTTTTTCCTTAGAAGCCAACAGCATGTTTCCAACAAGGTGAGAGTACATAACAAACTGCTGCACTCTGGCCCGTGCCTGCAGAGCTCTTTGGTAATGTGGCTTCTGAAGCCCTTTGTGCTTTTCCTAGAACAAAGCCATGATTTCCTTTCTCATCTCCTGAGAGAGCCCAAGGGCTGCCAGGGCCACTTGCAGCATGTGCAATGTGGGGTTTGCTCTGAGTTCAGAGACTTTGAGAGGCTGATCTCGTGCAGCTTCACATGCTTTAATCCAGCTTTGGTGATACTTGTCTCTCAGGGACTGCCAAGTGTCTGCACTGGCCAGTGGTCTCATGGGGAAACAGGATATCCAGGGGATAATCCCAAGGATTGGTTGCTAAGGAAAAATTGAATTATCAGCGTGTATGTCACTTCTATCACAAGAACTTCCCAATTAATTGGTTCAAAGTGATTGTTGTGGGTAACCTCCTTCTGTCAGTCACTGTTGCCATGTATTTATATAGGGCTTTGTGAGAAAACTATTATGAAAGGAGTGTAAAAACATGTATTTTTGCAAATTAAATTACTCTTCCCCAGCTAAAAAGGAAAACCAAGGAGAATAGTGGCTCTGGCAGAAAGAGTGCCCATAAAAGAACTTCTCCAGGACAAAGCTGGAGGTGTCAGCACCAGCTCTTGGTCTGGAGGAACATATTGGGCAATGACTTTCACTTATATGTAATGGAATTTCTGATCCCATTCTGGCAGCATGTTGAGGTGGAGGTTGCAGCCAAAAGGTTATTTTCAGAGCAAAGGTTATCTTCAAAAAGCACCTTGGAAGAGTTTGTTGTTTCAGAAGAGGACACATTCATAATTTGTTTCTCAATTACTTTTATGTTCCTAGATGGAATTGGGAATTATACAATTCCTTTGACCCCTTAAATTATTATATTATTAAATGTTCCTGAATTTGAGTCACTATTTTTTAATTGGCAGCATGTTGCCCCCACCACAAAGATGCTGTGAGCCAAGGTTTGGTGTGGGTTTATTTTGATTGGACTTGATCTGTTGGACTTGCTGATCTTAAAGGACTTTTCCAACCGTAGCAATCCTGTGATTAGGGTTGGTACCCAATTTTAGCATTTTTATCAGTATTTTGCCAGCGTTATGATTGGGCAGGCACAGGAACAGAGTCCTTTTCTCTTTTTGAACAATGACTGGCTCCCTGTGTGGACAAACCCAGAAAGCAGCCCTGAAAAATCCTTTCAAAATACTATATATTACCTGTCTGATGGCAGCACCCAGAACTGAGGCAATATGAGCAGCTTTGCTTCGTTTAATAGTGTGAGATCCTCACAATGTGTTTCAGTTCATATTATTCCAGAGATAAGAATCTTTAAATACTGAAGGAGCATACAGTGTACAAGCATTGTATTGACATTTTTCTATGCTATCATAACCACGGATTCATCTGCTTGTCCTTATGTTAGCAATTTAATTTTAATCCGGGGCAATAATGGAAAAGTGCATTACCAGGGAAAACAAACTCCTCATAGCCCCTGTTCCTGATATTTTTAGGGAATTGAATTGCATTTTCTGTTGACAATAACAGGCTATCTTTAGGTCTTCCATGAACATCTATGAACCACAAAAATAGGTTTGCTAATGTATTGTCAGCCAGAGGAAAATAGATTTTGTAGCTCTTGTATTGGGGGCGGATCTGGACCCCCCCATCTGAGCCCTGTGGTTCCTTTACTCTGCAATTTCTTGTGAGGAACTTGAGCAGCTCCTGGGGTGTGGGGAGGGTTTTCTGCACTTGCTGACCTTCAGTCCTTCTCATGAAATGTTTTTCCCAAGCTGTATAGATGGGGGAGGGTGCAGGGCTGGGCTGAGCTGCCCTCTGGGCTCGGGGTGAAGCTGTGGGTTGCTGTTGAAGTGCCCAGGTTGTTTCTGCTGGGTAACCAGAGCTCAGGCAGGGCAAACCTCCCCAGAGCTGGAGAGAGAGATTTTTAACTACCAACAGGTAGTTCCTTCAGATGCTGGAAATCAGAGTTTTTTCTTTTTTTTTAAGGAACAAATCAGTGGTGCCTTAGGTGGCTGTTGCTGATGGCAGCAGGTACCAGAGTGGTAGCTCCCAGGTATGGAGGAGATGCTGATTTTGGTGCTGTGCAGGGTGGGTGCATCTTGTGTAACTTCAGAGCAAGGTGTAGCATAGGCAGGGTCAGAGTATTCAGCAGAGGCTGCCTTTAATTCACATTAAACAGGGCACCTCACCCTTATGGGAGACTCTGCTTCATGTAGGGATCAGGGTGTGAGCTCTCTGGGATGGATTCTTCCCAGCTCTGGTCACCTCCAAGGAGTGTCCACAGGCTGTCCAGACACAGGTTTTCATTGCCACAACACAAATGTAGCCACAAAGTTGTTTGAAACTGGGAACAATCCAAAATGTAAAGATATTTTGGATCAGAGAGCAGACTTAAGTGCTCAAGAGTGTTGTAAAAGCAGGATAATTTGCTTTCCATTTTCTTAATAATTTAATCTCTTTATATATCCACAGTACTCAAAAATCCTACAAGATGGAGCACAGTATGAGATCTATTTCCCTTAGTTATTTTTTTTTCTAAACTCTTGCAAAGAATCCTCTATTACAATTTTGTGCTTTATTAAGAAAAGTGCTAGGGGAAATTTGTACTATTTTTTTATTAAACTACATAGGATGTATTCCTAAGAGTCACTCTCAGTCCTCCCACACACACCTCCCCACATGTGAGAGAAATTAAGAATGTCACTATCTCTAATGCCAGAAGTATTTCCATCTTTCACTGCAAAGATGCATCTAGAATGGCACCGTTGGGGGAAGAAATCTTCCCATGAACAGAATTTAGCTATTTCTATTCCCTTTCTAGGTGCACTTAGTATTTTCTCCACAGGGGATATTTTCTTCAATGGGATCATGTCAGATGTGGGTAAATGGAGAAAGAAAACTCTTGTTTCTTTATATCTAGACCTGTTCTGAGTCCTGTCCCTTGGCCAGTCTTTCTGGCATCCTACACCCAGTTCAGAGCCTTGCAAAGCTGTAGGAGATGTTGATTGAAGGGCATTGTGGTTGCTAATGGTGGGCACTGGAGAATCAAACCAACACGTGGTGGTGGTGCTGGGTGTAGCCTTCACTTGCTAATGGCATGGTGGATACTGGAGAATCCAACCAACCCATGATGGTGGTGCTGGGTGTAGCCTTCACTTGCTAATGGCATGGTGGATATTGGAGAATCCAACCAACCCATGATGGTGGTGCTGGGTGTAGCCTTCACTTGCTAATGGCATGGTGGGCACTGGAGAATCCAACCAACCCATGATGGTGGTTCTGGGTGTAGCCTTCACTTGCTAATGGCATGGTGGGCACTGGAGAATCAAACCAACACATGGTGGTGGTGCTGGGTGTAGCCTTCACTTGCTAATGGCATGGTGGGTACTGGAATGAAACCAACATATGATGGTGGTGCTGGGTGTAGCCTTCACCTCCTGGGTCTGCACAAAGCTGCTGGCTCCAGTGGAGAAACAGGCAGCAGTGGAGACTTGAGAACTAATCCTGTGTCTGTGCTTCTGCCTCTGTGACTAATTGCTCTGCAATTTGCACATGTAATAGCTTTCCCTTTCCCTAATACCTCTTACCAGGTTAGCATTTAAAAGGATGTATTTTCTTGTCGAGATGCAAATGGGGAGAGCAGATAGATATGCATTGCTTAATAATTAAAATGGAAGCACAAATTGCAGGGAGTGTGGTCAGGCTCCAAAGGGTACCTGAGCCCGTGTCCAACGTGTGGGCAAGAGCTGCACCACTCCTCTATGGGAATGTACAAATTAGAAATTTCAAGGGCTGTTGAACACTGCAAAATTTCCACCGTGGATCAGCACAAAGTTATTTGGCACAGGAGGTTCTGTAGCCGTGATACATTGGGGAAGTTCATATTGTGCAATGGCCCTAAAACTCACCCGTCCTCCTCTGGTATGCAGAGATCCAGCACGAAGTCATGTTTAATATAAAGCAGGTAGGATACTAGCTGACTGGAGCAGGTTTTTTGGTCTCTTGTTGCCTTTTCATTATTCATCTTAGGATCAGCTCCTTTGCTGTTTATACTCAGCATAAATAATAATTAAACCAGGGGACAGAAGTGTGATGGTGTGAATGTGAAGGAAAAACTCCCTGCCCCTGATGTTGCAAAGCTAGCCAGGGCTGGAGGAGTCCTTAGGCTGAGGAAAAAAGGGGGGAAAAAAAGGAAACTGAGGGATGACCTTATTAATGTTTATAAATATGAAATGTTGAAGGCCAGGCTGGATGGGGCCATGAGTAACCTGGTCTAGTGGGAGGTGTCCTTGCCCATGGCAGGGGGGTTGGATCTAGATGATCTTTATGGTCTTTTGAGGTCCCTTCCACTCCCTAACATTCTGTGATTCAATGAGGTCCATGGCAAACACTTGCTGGAGAGCAGGGAGGCATTAACATGCAGGAACTCCTCTGAAGTGGCCAGAATGTAGCAATTAAAGTGCTCTTGCTGTGTGATCTTGTGCCTCTTGCCCTTTCTCTTCCTTAATTAATTCCCTCTATCATTTATGTATTAATAAAAACAAATTACCAGCTTCATGGGAGGTGAGAGGTTTTATTCATTTATGTTTGCAAACAGCTTTGAGATCTGAGGAAGGAAGGGAGAGGCTGCAGGAGTGAGACAGCTGTAGGTAGTGCATGAATGATATATGGCAAGGGTTTATTCCTGGGCAGCTTGGTAATTTGGGGTGGGAGTAAATCTTTCTGCTTTCCCACTGTCTTTTTCTGACATAAGGCACAGGTTTTGCCTTTAGTGTGATAGGTAAATGCATGGATTTATGGACACTGATTTTGGGTTGATCAGTATCTTTTTCAGCCTTTTCTGAGCATTTATGGAGAAGGGCACTGCCCATTGACTGTGGAATTATCTGCCAGAAGGTCACGTATTTGGAACTGGAGTTGTCATTAAAAATTATCACCATGTCCCATCTTTATGGAAAAAGCCTGTATTTAACTCCAGGAATGATGCTTTCCTTTCTGCTATCACCAATAGGTTTTCCTGCATGGGACAGAGGTGTACAGACAGGAATTTTCCAGGTGGATACATAGAGTTGTTCTTTACCCTCACAACTTGCACTAGAATTCAGATTTTTGATGTCTTTCTCTGAAAACAAACTGGATCAAGGTCTTGCAGTCTAACAAACCAACGTGCAGCAGTGCTGGCCAGAGGCTGCCTGTGTTGTGAGTAGCTTTGTTGGTGGAGTTCAGCAAAGGCAGATGCAAGCCCATGAAAGGCAGGAATGTGCTATCAGTGGATGCCCTTGATGTCTTTTCTCCTTGTGAGTAATGCAAACAAGCACAACATCCCTTTCTACCCATGCAAACCAGTCTCAGGGTGGAAGCAACATTACAAGCCAGCAGCTCTTCTCTTGTAATGTCTAATAGCAATGTCTAATTCTGGATTTTCAAAGCTATTCCCCTTCAGGTTATCCTGTGATATGGAGCATGTTTGTGCACGGGCGCTGCCGTGAGAGCAGCTCAGTGCACTTCAATATGCAGCAAGCTCCTCAGCTGGGGTTCCCCTTGGAGTTCCTCAGCAGGCACTAAGGATGTGTCATGCTTTGAGTCATCTCTTCCTTTTAAAGCAGCCTTCCTTTATGAAAGCTGCTTTAGTTTTCACTCCAAAAAAAACTTTACGCAGCACACCACATCTCACAGTGCTCTGCCACAGATTTTTTTTTTTGCAGGGGGAGCAGGTGGTGGGGTGAGAAAATGAGAGATGCCTTTGGGGCTGTGAATGACTCCATCTCTTGTGTATGTCTTCATCTCTTGTGTATGTCTTGCCTTTTTCATCAGCAGTTCTTTGTGCCCCCCCCCAAAGTTTGCTTCTCCCAGGAGTTTTTAGAAATGGCCGATGCCCTCTTGGACTAAACTTTGTGGAATGAGGAGCTTAAATTGCTCTTGGGTGTTTGCAGTTTCTCTTTTAAGTCTGTCCTCCATAGATGCCTCTCACCCCATCTCCCATCAAAGCTCAGATGTCCTGATTCTTTCTCTTTCTTGAATGCTCAGGGTTTATATTTCTCTTGTGCCTATGACCTAGGTTCACCTTGGGGCAGAAACCTTTATGGGGCACTGTCTGCTTCTCTAGCATGCGTGACCTCAGCCCTCCCACAACAGCCTCCCCCCTTTTTGGGGGAGGTTTCCAAGCTGTAGGCTCGCATTGAAACCCTCAGTAGGTTCCTAGTGGGCAGTAGGAATCTTGCTCTCTTCAGCTGAGCTTTCAGGGCCAGGTCCCCAGGCAGCCCAAGGTGGTGGGCTCCCATCACCTAGCCCTTCAAAGCCAAGGTCCAGCTAATGAGGTGTGTAAAGACCTCCTGCTGATGGGGCCACCCGTGCTGATCCAGAAATGTTAAACTAATTGCAGGAAAGGGGCAGCTCCAGTGCAGCAAGGATTGATTCAGCCTCAGGCCCTACACAGCAGAGAGCAGCTCATGGAAACCAAAGATGAGGCATGTGGTTGTAGACCCTTAATCCAGCTAAAATACCATGACACCTGACCTCATTAGGAAAAAAGCCACAAAACACATCTCCCTAGATTGTCCCTTGTGTGCCCAGTGAAATACTGGGAGCTGGGCCAACCAGCCAGGTATTCCTCCCTCTCCTGCAGACTCCTGTGTTTTGTCTCTGCCTTGGAAACACTCACAGACCAAGCATGAACTCCTCTAAGCTCTTGCAGAGGAAAATTTATGGCTTACTAATTAATACATAGACATAATGTGATTGTAGCCACAATAAAAGCTGATCCAGGGCTGGCAAGGTGAAGGGAGTAAGGCAAGCAAGCAAGGCACATGTAGGGTCTTTTCAGGGGCCAGGAGGACTTGTAAGCTAGTCATCAATGTTCCCTTTAGGTACTGATTTTATGGGGTGGTTAATGCACAGCCACTGTGCAGTTGCAGGGCTGCCAGCCCATGGTCTGGGCTAGCCCTTGGCATGACCCTTCCTCTCCCAGCAACTCTGGTCCACTTCAGAGCATAAGTTTAGGTTGTAGGTAGAGTGGGGCAGACTTTGTGTGGCAGTGTCATGCCTTTGCTTCCAATGCCTATCAGCTTCCCTAGTGCAGACAAGTCCCTGCTTCTAACAGCAGACAGTTCCTGCTCCAGCCCAATCGTTTGGATGTTGAGGTCTCTACAGTGGTGTTTGAAATTCATGTATGGGAAAGGGGGAGGAATACCAGCATTTCCATGAGTGTGACCTAGTTCTTTACAGTGGAGTTCTGCAACCTACAATTCATGGGTAAAGTATTCCTACAAGGTGGCCTGGTCTCTGCAGAGGTACCTCTTCAGTGGAGGGAGCAGGGTGCTGTGTGCCAGCACCCTCTCTGTTCTCTCACCCTTCTCAGCTCAGGTCCTGGCAGTGCAGAGGAATCCTAGAATGTTTGAGGCTGGAAGGGACCTCTAGAGCTCATCTGGTCCAACCTCCCTACACCAGCAGGGACATCTCTCCCTAGGGCAGGCTGCTCAGAGCCCCATCAAGCCTGACCTTGACGGACTCCAGGGATGGGGCCTCCCCCATGTCTGGGCAGCCCATTCCAGTGCTCCACTACCCTCCTATTAAAGACCTTTTTTCTAACATCCAGCCTAATCCTCCCTTTCACAGCTGCAGTGCAGGGGATCCGGGGGGAGATGAGGGGTTTGGCTGGCATTTGTGGACAGGGATGACTAATGTTTCCCTGTCACTAACACATCACCACTTGTACCAACCAGGAGTGTGGGAGCAGCTTGGTGCAGACGGGCCGAGCATCGTCAGCGATTTGTCCTGGTCATTAGCCTGATGTGAAGCTCTGGGTCCTCCAGCTCCTGCTGATGTGTAGCTCTGTGGGGTGCTGCCTGCAGGACCTGCCAACCCCCCTGGGACACCCTCTTGCAGCAGCTCCCATCTGTACCACTCACCCTTAAACATCAATAGGAGCCTGTTAGAGGGAGGCCAGGGGAAGCAGGAATGGCAGCTCAGCGGGCAGAGACGGATCGTGCGCTGGAGGATGATTGATTCACTTATTTAGGGCTTCGTTCAGCAAAGATTCAGATCCATAGGGCTTGGCTTAATACAAGTTGGGGAGATGAGGCTGTTTCAGCAGCAGAGGAAACCACCAATACTTGAGGACTTTCACAGCAGGGCACTTAGGCATTTATTTAACCCTTTGTGAGAGTTTCAGGTGGTGCAGCAGCAGGGAGGGGAGTCTTGGAAGTGAAGGTTTTGGGGCTCTGGGCACAACCCAAGTCTTGTGGCGGTAGCACTGGGCAGATGCAGCCCCTTATAGGAGCTGGTGTTACTCTCAGGCTTTTGTTTTGCTGCAATACACTGAAGGAAGGAGGGTTGTGGCACAGTGGATGAGCAGGAGCATCCTGGGAGCAGCAGGACCTTGGAGTAACGTGGTCCTGAGACCACCTCACCAGTGTCCTTAAGCAACTTAGTAATTAGAGAGACCTTTCTTGTGAAATGCCATAATTGGGACAGAAAGACTCAGGCTGATGCTGCACCCTGCAAACCTCTGGTCTGATGTAGCCCAGCCTCCATGCCCAGGCTTTGCTCTGCACCTTCTGGATCCAGAGCACGTGCTTGTTGTGGTCCAACTCGGTAGGAATTGCCAAGCTTAATCAAGCCAGAGATTCGTGAGCTCTGGGAGGCTTTCTCAGGGTGTGGGCAGCACCAGCTGCTTGTGAGGAAGGTGTGAAAGGGCCCTGACAAACAGCTATGCAAGATCCCTGGGGAGGTGTCACTTTCTGGCAGCAGTGTTTGGCCTGGAGCATCAGCCTTGTCTCCAGCAAAAATACAGCAAAGCACGAGTTGTAGAGCACAGAGTTGTAAGGAGAAGGTCTAAAAAGGTCTCTCTGTTTCCAATGCTACCTGAGAAGGGCAGCTGCTCTTTTACAGCTGCATGTAGCTCTCCTGCAAGAGAGTTGGAACCATCTTCCTCCTCCTCTGGACAGGTCTTTGGCTGAGAGCAGCACTTTGGATGGGGCTGCCTAGTTCTCCTGTATGTCTCTACTCTACAGGATTCCCTTTAGTTTAATTACCTCCTCTGTGTCCATTTACCACTCAACTTTCTGGGACTGCTTCTTGGCTGCAGCTGCCAATCTGAATATTTTTTTGAATTCAAAAAAAACCCCCAACCAAACATCTCTTAGAAGTAGCCAACTTGCTAATGGATGCTAATGGAGACAGACCAAGTGTGAAGTGCTTCACCTGGAGGAGACCAGGAGGAAGCACTTAAGAGAGGGCTGCAAAGCTGTGGGAGTGAGCTGGTGAAAAGCCACCTTCATCTGGAGGATGCTTTAGCTACCTCTGAGAGGTATCTGCAGCCCTGCCTAGTCCCTGCTAATATCCCATTCATTGGGTGGGTAGCACAGCAGAAAAATGAATGGGAATAAATCAGAAAAGCTGGAAATTTTGAGTGTTATCTGCACGATGCAGGTGGAAGAAATATGTTCCCCTCTTAAAGACTTCCCACAGATTTAAGTCCCTTGTGTCTTTCCTTCTAATGTCAGTGCTTAAAAATAGGGCTGAAGGAGGAATATAACATTTTGGCTAGTATTAAGCTGGCAGCTCGTTAGTGCTGGCTATTTATTGTGTAGGCCAAATAGCTCAGAGGAGACCTGCTTTATGGATGTGCAGAATGGCTGCTGCAGAACTGGGAATCTTGTCTTTTTACTTCTTAGGAGTGATCTGCAATGCCTTAGCTTCAGGTGATGAGTCTCTCTTATCTATGCAGGTAAGAGCAAGTCAACTGGGCTCCCAGTAGGGTTGAGGAGGTTTAAATAAGAACAGGCAAGTTCTCTAGTGATTCTTGTTGCACTCCTGGGGGAGGCTCACCTAGGATAATGCTGTCTCCTGCCTGTCCCCACCATCATCCTTGATTTCCAAATCTGCTCCTTGTACTTCTGTGGTTAAGAAGGATTTAAGGCTGTTTGGGAAAGGTTTGTCTCTGTGAGGTGCTTCCTTCTGGGTGCTGGTCTGAGCTCTGGGCTGGTGAAATATCCATATTTTTTGATGACAATGAGTCACAGGTATGTCCATTCATGGTCCACATTGGAGTTGCCAAACCTGTGTGCAGTTGTGCTATGATACTGTCCTTTCTGCTCCCAATATCTGGACATTCAGTGCTTCCAGTTGTGGTGATGATCCTCTTTAAAAAATAAACAAAACCAAAACCAACCAACCAAAAATCCCCAAAAGCAAAACTCCCCCAACCAGCTTTGAAAACAAGTTACTAGTTGCCACCCTAATTTTGCTAGTGTGGCATCCATGGGAATCAAACCCAACCCTTGACCTGAAGGACATGTAGTGGTTGCAGACTGAAGGATGGCTTTGGGGGCCACCTGAGAAGGAGCAGAATGAATAACCAGCCAGGGACCTGTCCCCTGATGGGTAAGGCAGTGATGGAAGATGGTCCTCAAGTTCTTCAGATGTGTGAGCATCACCTGTAGGGCTGTGCTTCAAATGCAAAGTAATATATTTCAATCAAATCTTTGAGAACATCTGAAGGGACTCTGATTCTGGTAGCTGGTTAGGTTTGCTGAATGACCTGCAGCTTTTGCCATGCATCTGATTTGAAGGCCACCTTTGGAGAGTTAGTTTGGTTTTAGTTTCCAATACATCTCAGTAGACTGAGGCTTTTAAATGTGATTCCTCTTCTCAGCTACCTGCAAACTCTCTATTGTGTCCTGCTCCTTTTCCACCAACTGCTGTGCACAGACCTGCCAGACATCAAGAATCTCTGTGTCTGTAGCCCATCTACATGGTCCATGTTATCTCCACATTCTCCTCAAGCCTGATGTGGACCAGCCAAATAGTTCTCACTGGCAGCATCAGTGTTATGTTCATTATCTCCTGCAGGTGAAGCACTGAGAAGAGATGGTGACACTCCCTGTCACAAGCAATTGCCAGTTCAGGGGTCTGCAAAGTATATTTGTGGTACCCCATAGAAAATATATCCCTGTTTCTGAAAACTATATGAGCTGGAGCAGCACCTTCTGCTTGTGCTCCCTCTTGCCAGGCTTTTTAACATTTATTTGGCAGCTTATGAAGAGCTTACCAGCCAGCAGCACCTTCCCTTTGAGCCATGGTCCCTGCTGTCCCTTGCTGTGGCAGGCTGCCTGCTTGCTGAGCATGTTCTGCTCTAAGGCCCTGCTCACCAGCTAGGCTTTGGAGAGATGAATAATGTCTCTTTTCTCCACAATGTCCTTGACAAGCCAGAAATCCTCCCATTTGCTGTTTCGGGCAATTAAAATGATGCCACAGCCATCAACCCGCACACAACCAGTTGGCTAAAACACTCTGCAATGGCCTCTCCAGTCCTCCTCCCAGTGAATTTTATGTGTGGGTTGGCAGAGAGCAGCCCTGCTGCCTTCCCAGCCTTTGGTACTCCAATCCAAACATCTCCACCCAGCACCGGGTCCTGCGAGCCCCTGTCCTCATCTAATAAACCAGCATGTGGAGCTTTGCTGGTCTAATTGGGCAGCCAGGAACCCCAGTGGGTGGTGGAGCTTGGTTATTAATTGCTCTTCACATCAGAAACTGGACAGCACTGCAGGGAGCAGGGAAAGGAGGAGAAAGCATTTTAAATACACTGTAAATGCTCCTTTGCAGGATGAATGAAACTCTAACGTGTGTTACCAGGATGCACAGGGAAGGAAAAGCTGGGAAACTTCTGTGGCTTCCCCTTCCACGGGAGAATTCTGCTTCAGCAGAGGCTGTAATAAATATTGCTTTGTTGTTGGGGCCTTTTAGTGGGGGAGAATCTATATTTTTGTACTGAAGTTGTTGCAAAATTGGAAATTGTAAGAAAATACAAGGGGAAAGAACTTAAAGGAGGAGAGGGAGTTGGAAACATTTGCTGTTGGCTACTTATTCCCTCAGGGCTAGCTTTCCAATGGCATGAAATTCATGCTATGCTCCATCTCCTGCACAGCTGGGAGGGATTCACCAAGCTATAGCCAAAGGTGTCCAACAGGGAGAGGTTCCCCAGCTCTGGTGCCACGAAGCATCCACCCGAGTCACCTCTCACCGTGCAACATCTTCCCATCCTCAACAGCTGGTGTAGTCATTGTGAGAGAGCAGAGCAGGTTGTGATCCCTTTTATTACTTTGCTGAGTGCTTGGATCTTCCCCCAAAGGCTTCTCCTGACTCTGGTGTACTTTCAAACTGCCTGGGAGTGGGGCTGAGACTCTCATGCACAGATGTGCAGTGCAAGTATAAAAGCCTGTGCTGTCATTTTAGGAACATGTGCTGTTCCCATGGTTTGCCAAGCTCTCATAATTATCCTAACACCTGCAGCTTGCCTGCATTTCAATCCTGGATGCTTTTTCCCTGCTTGATCAGCTCGTTTTCTAGCTGCCTGTCATACCTGTGCTCCCTCCAGCACAGCAGTCATGGTTACTGAAGCAACTCCTGCCAGTGGGGTGGTTGGTGGTAGGGGAGGTGTGATGGCTTCATGCCTCCCTTGAGCATTTTGTGGTCCTGTGACAGCACAGCCAGGGATTAGCACGTGGAAAAGTCTTGAATTTTAGTAATCTAATGTCTTCATGGTGATCTGACTCCTTGTAGAATCACAAGTGAATTATTAAGGAAGTAAACCAGAAAAATGCTGGATTTTCTCAGTATAAGGGGCTAGTATTGCCTGGGAAATGAACTCATCTGCAAAGCCTGGGGTGGTTTTTTAATGTGATATTACCCTCTGCATGCTTCCCTTTTATCTTTGTCCACCTGACACATGAGCAGATGAGACAAAGGGTGTCTTCTTTGTGTTTGTAAAGCCTGGAGATCCTGGGCTGTGATGTTGAAAGGGACTTTGGTAACCTCTGGTGAAGCCAGACCTGATGGCTTAGACCACCCAACCCTTTGTGCAGATGAGAGGGCTCTGGTTTTGTTCTCCAGCTCCTTCCTTGTGGAGCTTGAGTGGTTTCTTAACACACATTATCCACCCCAGCCTGTTACAAATGGGTCATAAAGTCAACTTAATGAAACCAAGCACACAAAAGTAGAGAGATATTTGACTTGGCTTGGCTTGATGTTTTCTTTTCTGGGTTTTTTTTCTTTTTTACTCTGTGTGTGTGTGTAAATTTGGTAAACACTCTAGAATTTTTATCCAGCTTTGTTCTCTCCATGTCATCCCTTTAGAGGTTTTCACAGGTCGCTCCAAAGTAAGGAAGAACCACACGAAACAAGAGAGAAACAGACAACACAGGGGTAAAAGCAGATCAAGTGTATCAGCACGTGTTCTTCTTTTGATCAAGGTCTTTTGGACCCATTTGGGGTCTTCTGGACAAAGAATCTTAATTTCTGCAGTAATGGATGATATTTCTAGGGGACTCCCCTCTAACTGAAGAAGTAAAGATGGGCAGTCATTGGTGCTGAGGAGAACTTCATGTGATAAGTGGAAAAGTAAAGTAAAACTTGCAGAATAACTATGAGAACAACAAAAAAAATGGTTATAGCCAAGTCTCACATTTCAACTTGTGGCTTTAGCAGGGGGATCTTTTAGTTAGTTTTTGTCCTAGA